>CM022946.1:119835505-120005153 GCA_012931725.1 Litsea cubeba
GAACACGAGCTTGGCTCATTCCAAGACCCTAAACCCTAGAGACTATAAAGTTAAGAAAGTATGGGCCAAATGGGTTTGTAGATCAACTCATTCATTTGCGGGTCAAGTTTTCTGGACCCATGACCAGCCAATATTTATTGTTGGTGGG
This sequence comes from Litsea cubeba, assembly GCA_012931725.1. Taxonomy (NCBI): domain Eukaryota; kingdom Viridiplantae; phylum Streptophyta; class Magnoliopsida; order Laurales; family Lauraceae; genus Litsea; species Litsea cubeba. Next base: position 119,835,654 of record CM022946.1, read on the forward strand.
TTAAATATAAAATATGGGTTAGATATGGGTCAACACCAAGATTAAGACCCCTTGAGTGCCTTGGTTGGCCCAGCAAAATTGGGCCCCTTGAGTGCTACATGCCCCACTTCAATATTGTTGCCATTTCATCAAACATTAACTTGATGAGAAAAGCTTGATACACATAAATCCGCACTAGCATATTCTCAAATAAGACTGTGTGGGGAGATTTTCAAGACACCAGGATTATGCTAATCTCGGCTGATTAGACGTCAATTAGCACGACCACGTGTCATCCAGACTCACCTCGGCACCGGGATGAATGCCTCAGCCGACAGCTGAAACCAGGCTGACTTCGGCTGCCAGAGTCGAGTTTGGCGAACAAAGTTGACCTCGGCTGTGCGCCTGACCCAGGCGGAAGATGCCGAGACGGAAGCCGAAATGAAAGAAAACCCTGTCTCGCCCCCACGCCCGCCACGTCACCAGACACGTGGCGGAGTAAATGCGCGCCAGGGAGACAGATGGGCCATCCCAGCTGTCCACAATCTTCGCAAATCTCTGACAAGGCGGCATCCAGCGGCTGTAGCCAAATCAGGGCAGAGCGAGGATGGATCGATGGGACCTCTACCGCCAAAGCCATCCAACACGATCAGGCCCAACATGACATGCATTAAATGACGTGGGCTGATCAGACTGGCAATAAATACAGCGTGGGCTGATCAGACTGGCAATAAATGCTTTGTGGGCTGTGTGGACCCGCATTTATTACTTGTGTGGCTAATGAGAGCTTCCCTTTCAAATCAAGGGGCCCACTCCAAGATATCAGTAAAATCCTTATAAATAGACCAACATTCCACAGCAAAGGTACGCAATATTCAAACTTGAGAGTGTTACTCTGCCTCTCTTCTTCCCTCCTTCCTTTGTTCAAGTTCATACACTAACTTAGGCATCGGAGAGCCTTACGCCACTCAGGCAGGGTCATCTGACCGTTTGCTCTCCCCTTTTCAGGCTTTGAGGCAGCTGATCTTCTTCTTTCATTTGGATAAGTCCGATCAGGCATCCCCTAATCTTGTGAGTCATTATTTTTGCACTTACAATTGGCGCCGTTTGTGAGAAAGTATTATCCCAACCATCCCAAACACCATGCCTCCAAAAGCCAAGAAAGGCGGAGAGTCTTCGAGAGCGATGATCCAGCGACCGGGCCCGTCGACGGACACCCCTCCTCAAGGGCGGTCTGGAGCGGGGCTTGGCGCTTCTGCAGGCGAGGAGCGCCTAGACTCGCAACTCTTCGTCCGAATTCCCTTCCAAGAGCAAGTTGAGGATTCGTCCCCGGGCGAGGAAATCATGCCTCCCCGATGGGACAAGCGGCGACAGGAGCGTCCCTGGAAAGACAAAGCCGTAGCAGTCGACAGACCACGCCGTTCGCGACACCTCGATGACGGAGGGGATATCGCAGCTCAAAACGCCCTTATCCCGAAGCAGGAGAGAGTAATCTGCCAGCTCCAGTAGCAACTGAGAGCAGCAGGAACCGCCTCATTAAGGCAGCCCTTCGGGCCCCAAGGCGAGAAGAGAGCCGCCCAGAGCAAGGCAGTCCAGCCCTCCCGTGAGGATTTGAGAGCTTTTCTGGACGAAAAGCGTAGTCGAGCCCACGACGAAGCCTCGAGCAATGGTCGAAGCCATCATGGCCGAGACAGCCAAGCTCGCAGTCATCATAGTCAAGGCCACTCGAAGCGGAAGTCAAAAGCATTGTCACCAGAGAAGGATGACGAGCAGGAGCGGCTCGACAGGCATATCAAACTAGCGCTTCAGCATAACTTAGAGATGCGAGACCATCAAGATATTTGCGGCCCCATCGATCTGGGGGTTTCTCCCTTTACACGGGACATCGAGGAGACTCCCTGCCCAAGAAGTTCTCTGTCCCATGGCTCGTCCCCTACGACGGAGTCTCAGATCCAGCCGCTCACCTCCGGCATTTCTCTCAGAGGATGTCCATTTGGGGGAACGAGGGCCACCTCAACTGCAAGGTCTTCTCCTCCAGTCTGGGCAACCTCTCCTTGAAGTGGTTCTGCGCCCTCCCGGAGAAATCTATCTCGAGTTGGAGACAGCTCCAGTTCTCCTTCTTGAAGAAGTTTCAGGCCTACAGCGTCGTCCGCAAGACCGATGCTGATATATTGGCCCTGAAGATGAAGCAGGATGATACCATCACCCAGTTCGCCAGATGATTCTGGGCGACTTACAGCCAGATTGAGGTTACTGAGGACGAAGTGGCAATCTTCGCCTTCCAGAATGCTCTGTTACCGGGGAACGAGCTCAGGAAAGACCTGGCCGGAGACCCCGTGTCCTCCGTGCCAGCCTTGATGTCCAGGATAAAGCGCTATGTCGCCCGGGAGGAAGACGATATTCGGGCCCGGGAAAACCACGGCGCGGGACAAAAGGGTAGGGGCAACCAGCCCCCCAGGCAGAACAATAAGCCTTTCCGAAAAGATGAGCCGCACCAAGCCTGGGTTTCAACCCCGGCAAAGACCCAAGCGTCCAGGTCTGGGGGCAGCAGGAAGCCCAGGCCTCCCTCCAATCCCTATCAAGCAGTGAGTACCATCTTCAGGGAGCCGATCCACCAGATCATGCACAAGATCAAGCACAGGCCATTCTTGAGCTGGCCTCAGCCCATGCAGGGCGACCCCTCCTCCCGTGATCAGGACAAGTTCTGCGCCTGCCACAAGCAGAATGGGCATAAAACCGAGGAATGCAGAGTCCTAAAGTCTCACCTGGAGAAACTCGCCAAGGAAGGCCACCTGGAGGAGTACATTAAGACGGGAGATGCGGGCAGTGGCCAAACTCATCAGAGCGCTGACAAGGAGCCAGACAGCGATGAGTCAGAGAAGATCCTCAATGTCATCCACTTGGCGCCTTCAGTTCCTTCCCCCTCAGCTAAAGGCAACGCCCAGGCCCGTGCCGAGGCCAGGCAAACCGCTCATGGAAAAGAGGTGATGAGGGCCGAGCTCGGACCGGCGCCCAAAAGAGTGCGGCGCGAGCACCCAGTTATCTCGTTTTCAGATAAGGACCTCGAGGGAGTGCAGCTTCCCCACAATGATCTCCTGCTCCTAACGATGAAGCTACGAGACTTCACAGTGAAGAGGATCCTCGTCGACTCCGGCAGTTCATCCGAGATCCTCTACTACGGATGCTTCAAGAAGATGGGACTCTCAGAGGCTGATTTGAAAGATGCCTGTACGCCCCTGATTGGGTTCAACGCCAAACTGCTCTACCCTAAGGGAAGAATTTACTCTGGAAACCAGGGTGGGCGTAGCCTCTGTGATGACTGACTTTCTGGTAGTGGACGCCCCTTCCCCCTATAATGCTATTATGGGCAGGACGTGGCTCCACAAGATGGAAGCAGTTCCCTCCACTTTCCACCAGAAGCTGAAGTTCGTGCTTGAAGACAAAGACGACAGAATGGAGGTGGTTACTGTGGACGGGGATCAGCAGCTGGCCAAGCAGTGTATGATGGCCGTAGTCCCTAGAGAAAAGGAGCCGAAACAAGTGCATGTGGCAGAATTTGAAAGGGGACTGGATGAGATCGGCCGGGATCCCGAGAAGAAGAGCATTGAAGATCTAGCCGAAGTCAGAATCGATCCACTCGACCCTGACAGAATCTTCCTGATCGGCACTCAGCTTCCCGACCCTGAGAGAGCCGAGCTCTCAAGATTCCTGATGCAAAACAGAGATATCTTCGCCTGGACTCCGGGCGGAATGCCTGGGATCGACCCTGAGGTCATGTGCCACAAGCTGAACATGGATCCCAACCACAAGCCAGTGGTACAGAAGGCCCGGAGAACAGGGTTGCAGTAGACAGATGCCGTGATTGAGGAGGTCGACAGATTGCTGGAGGCAGGCGCGATCAGAGAAGTCCAGTACCCGGTCTGGCTGGCCAATACGGTGGTGGTCAAGAACAAAACCGGCAAGTGGAGGGTGTGCGTCGACTTCACCGACCTCAACAAGGCTTGCCCAAAGGACAGCTTCCCACTCCCGAAGATTGATCAGATGATCGACGCCACTACTGACCATGACAGGATGAGCTTCCTCGATGCCTACCGAGGCTACCATCAGATTCCGATGTTTGAGCCGGACGAGGAGAAGACTTCATTTATAACCCCCCGCGACACTTATTGTTACAAGGTGATGCCCTTTGGACTGAAGAACGCAGGGGCAACATATCAGCGTCTCGTCACCAAGATGTTCCAGGCTCAGCTCGGTAAGACTGTCGAAGTTTACATAGACGACATGGTCGTCAAGTCCAAGCAGTCTCATGACCACCTGGCGGACCTGGCTTGAGTCTTCAACATCCTCAGAGAGTTCAAGCTCAAGCTGAACGCGTCCAAATGCGCCTTCGGCGTCGCTTCTGACAAATTCCTCGGAAGCCTAGTGACCCGAAGGGGAATAGAAGCCAACCCAGATCAGATCACAGCGATCCTGGGAATCCAGAGCCCGACCAACACCAAGGAAGTCCAAAAGCTGATTGGCATGGCCGCTGTACTCAACCGCTTCATCAGCAGACCATCAGATAAGTGTCGGCCTTTCTTTCAGCTCTTAAGAAAAAATTTTAAATTTTTGTGGACCGCTGAGTGCGACCAAGCATTGGAAGCACTCAAAACTTATCTTTCTTCACCACCTCTGCTCTCTACCCCAACCTAGGGGAGACATTGTATTTGTATCTGGCAGTCTCGGATCACGCGGTAAGCTCTGTCCTCATCAGAGAGGATGGTGAAACACAAAAGCCAATCCATTACACGAGCAAAATCCTGCTTGATGCCGAGACCAGATACCTTTTGCTTGAGAAGCTCGCGCTGGCACTCGTCAGTGCCTCCCGCAAGCTCTCTCACTATTTTCAATCCCACACCATTGTAGTCATTACAGAGCATCCACTCCGATCCATCTTAAAAAAAGCTGTCTTTTCAGGGAGAATCTCAAAATGGGCGGTCGAATTGGGGCAGTATGACATTCAGTACCGTCCCAGGACTGCGATCAAAGCCCAGATTACGGCAGATTTCATTGTGGAGTTCGTCTCTCCGAGCTCAGCTCCGATCCAGCCCGGCAATGAACTGGGGGGCGTAGGGCATGAGAATGAAGTCACTGAGGCCGGCGAACCCTCTCAGAACCAAGTCCTCGACTTGGCATGGAGAGTCTTCGTCGACAGCTCGTCTACCTCCAAGAGAGCTGGCGCCGGCATAGTTCTCCAATCGCTAGAAGGACTGGTCATAGAGCAAGCCTTCACCCTAGACTTCAAAGCGACGAACAACGAAGCTGAGTATGAAGCTCTGATTGCAGGACTGAACAGCGCCCGAATCCTTGGAGCTCGGCAATTGGTGGTCTTTAGTGATTCACAACTGGTAACAAGCCAACTAACATGAGACTACCAAGCCCGGGACGGCAGTATGGCAGCCAATTTAGCCCTTGTAAAGAGACTGCTCGCACATTTCCAAACAGCCGAGGTCAGGCAAATCTCCAGAGATACCAACACGCATGCTGATGCGCTTGCAAATCTGGCCTCCACTGTTGAAGGAGGAAAGAAAAGGACTGTTGAGGTTGGGATGATATTGAGATCAAGCTTAGAGCTCCATTCATCACGGCAGGTTCTTTGTGTTAGTCTCGGCCCAAGCTGGATGGACCCGATCATCTCCTACCTCAAGGACGATCAGCTCCCTGAAGGCAAGGACGAAGCTCACCGGATCAGACTCAAGGCAGCTCGATTCTGGCTATCCCCTGAAGGCGAGCTCTATAGAAAATCCTTCACAGGTCCCTACCTCCAATGCGTCCATCCCAGCAAGGTTGATGACTTCTTGTATGAGATCCACGAAGGAATCTGCAGAAGCCACATCGGAGGACGGTCGCTAGCCTACCAGGCTATAAGCCAAGGTTATTGGTGGTCGTACATGCAGAAGGATGCACAGGTATATGCCAGGAAATGCGAAAAGTGCCAGCCAGCACAGGACCTGAGCCCCCTCTCTAGTCCATGGCCTTTCGCTCAATGGGGGCTGGACATCGTTGGACCTCTCCACCGAGCTCCAGGAAACAAGAGATGGTTGATAGTTGCTACGGATTACTTCACGAAGTGGGTAGAAGCTAAACTGCTATCCTCCATCACTGAGAGGGACTCCAAGAACTTCGCGTGGAAAAACATCATAACGAGGTTCGGTATCCCAGGACCCTGATCTCAGACAATGGAACTCAGTTCGACACCAACTTCTTCAGAGACTTCTGTCAGACGCATGGCATCAGGAACCACTACTCTACCCCGGCGTACCCGCAGAGCAATGGTCAGGCCGAAATTTCTAACAAAGTACTACTTGACGGCCTGAAGAAGCGACTGGACCGGGCGAAAGGAAGATGGGTAGAGGAGCTCCCCATCGTATTATGGGCATACAGGCAACCCCGAGGCTTTCCACTTCGGCGACACCTTTCTCTCTAGCCTACGGGATGGAGGCAGTCATTCCCTTGGAAATTGGCCTCCCTACCCTGAGAACAGAACTTGTTGACCAAGGCTGAAATGAGCTGAACCTGGCAATGGAGCTGGACCTAGCCGACGAGCGACGAGAAGCAGCGGCCATACGACTGGCCGACTACCAGCAACAGCTAGCCAGAGGATACAATGAAAGGGTAAGAGAAAGGAGTTTCTCAGTAGGAGAGCTGGTCCTGAAGAAAACCCTCCCAGCTGACATAGATCCAAACGAAGGCAAACTGACTCCGAACTGGCATGGCCCGTTCAGGAAAGTTTCAGTAGCAGGGCGATCTTCTTACAAACTTGAAGACTTAAAAGGCAGGCAGTTGCCGAGACCATGGAATGCATCCCACTTGAAGAAGTTCTTTTTCAAAGATGTAATAAGAGTCTCATGATCAATAAAAGGAGCCTTCACCCTGTCATCCATCTGTGTCACCTTGTCTGAGTTCGGCAGCTTCGGGTTCATACACCCTAGGACTGACCTCGGGTTCATACACCCAGGCTTCCCTAAACTCCGGGTTCATACACCCTGCGACTGACCTTGGGTTCATACACCTAGGCTTCCCTAAACTCTGGCTTCATACACCCTGGGACTGACCTCGGGTTCATACACCCAGGCTTCCCTAAACTCCGGGTTCATACACCCTGGGACTGACCTCGGGTTCATACACCCAGGCTTCCCTAAACTCCGGGTTCATACACCCTGGGACTGACCTTGGGTTCATACACCCAGACTTCCCTAAACTCCGGGTTCATACACCCTGGGATTGACTTCAGGTTCATACACCTGATCTTCCCTAAACTTTAGGTTCACGCACCCAGGGACCGACTCAGGGTTTATACACCCAGTCGCTCCCAAAACTCAGGGTTCATACACCCTCCAAGATCAATCCCGGATCCAGACTCACATAGCCGAAATCTTTTAGATTCTAGGCTCACCTCGGCCAATTCTGGGTCCACCTCGACCAATTCTGGGTTCACCTCGGCCAAAGGAAAGACAGCGTAGAAAAATGCAGAAAGTGCAGAAAAGAGCATTGCTAGCACAGAAATGCAGAAAAAAGCAGTAGAGTGCATAAAATGGCAGTGCAAGCACAGAAATACCGAAAGAAGCAAAAAAATGCAAAAAAAAAATGCAGAGTACACAGTTCATTTGGCACAAAAAATGTCATTTTTATTAAGTATGATTTCCTCATTACATGAGTTGCAGAAAAGAAAAATAAGATACAATAAGGAGGCTCGCAGTCCTCTGAAAACAGAAAAAGAAAGGAAGCTTCGAGGCTGATCTTCGCTGATCATTGCTTGGAGGTTCTGGGAGACTCTGATCTTCACTGACTCTTCAGTCTTGTCTTCAGTGTCAGGAGCTCTTCAATACCCTATGGTTAGCTAGACCATGGTTTGCGAGCAAGCTCAAGTTCCTGGTCCACTGCTTGGAGATCTTCAGCCCGAAGGCTTCTCGATCTGGTCCCGAATGCCACACAAGACACTGCAGGATTAAGACAAGACCCTGCAGAATCAAGTGCGCAACCAACTCCCAACCACATAGAATAATCACCTCCCAGTCGCATAGGCAGGAGCTGATCTCCTCTCAGCCATATAGGCGGGAGTCGGCCGTGGACCCGCGTTCAGAGAACGCCTGGTCCACGGGGACCATCTTCAGAGATAGCGCAGACCACGAAGGACAGCCCCTCCCGGAGGAAGCTCTCTTCAGTCACAGGGGGTTTGTCCAGGGCAAAGGTTCCTAAACTTCTACAGGGCATAGCTGCCAGAATGCTTGGCAGGGGCAGACGGGTCCTCATGATTGTAACAGAGAAGAAGAGTCACTCGTTCAGGTCCTTTTTTCTCTCCCATGGTGGGCTTACCTCACATATTTATAGGGGAGGGGAAGGCTCAGCACTTAAGAAAATTTATGAGGCGAGGTCTCCCACGCCCCAGGTGGAGCGCATGTTTTTTATAAGTTGACTGGCGGTTCCAATGGTGACACGTGGAGCCATCTGTTCGTTTTTCGCATCGACCGTACCACTGCACTTACTGCTATTTATGGGCCTCAGAATGCGGGATATCGATGCAGATACCTATGAAGACCGTTCGGTACTCTCTTCAACTCAAGACTCTCATGTCACGTCACAGCACTCAGCTGAACTCAAGCACAAAGAGCCAAACTCAAAAAGAAAGAGAAAGAAGAAAACTCAATTGAATAAACTTTGCTTTTTCATTCCAAGTGAAAGAGGTTACAAGCTGGAGATTACAAGCCGGTCCACATTGCATCTCAAAAAGACAGAAAAACTACAAGTCTGAAAGCAGGAAAAATACAATAAGCTACAAGGACTTCGGCGACTCAACTAGCACTATCACGGTCTCTGATGGACCGGCGGTCTCGACGACAACCGCGGCCTTCCCTGGCGCATCACCCGCAGGAGGGGCAGAAGGAGCGTCTCCCGCAAAAGATGCAGCCGGAGCATCACCAGCTGAAAGGATAAGTGGAGCACCATCCGAGATAGGATCAACAGCGGGAGCATCCGCCTTGGCACTCTCAGTCTGCGGAGCGGAACTCGGCTCGGATTCTGGGCCAGAGTACTTCGGCAGGTTCTGATAGACCGGGTGGTCTTCAGGAACCCCCGCTCGCTTCAGTGCGGCCAGGAACCCATCCTTGAACAGAATGGAGGTGATCTCCTCCACCTGTCTTTCGTACTCCTCGGTGGCCTGGTCCACCCCCTTCTGAAAGGAAGATTGGGCCTCAGCCTTTAGTGAGGACTTGAGGTCAGCGTTCTCCTTCTTCAGCCGCTCGACCTCGGCGCACCGATCCTTCAGTTCGGCGTTTTCTTTCTGAAGCTTCTCGACTTCGGCACGCCCAGCTAGCACTTCAGCACGCTGCCTCGTCGACTCTGCCGCCGAATCAGCCTTCGCTTTGGCCAGCTCCGTCTCCAGGTCGGCCAGCCTTTTCGTCTTGACCCATATCTCACCCCTCAACTGATGGGTTGTCGAGGTGAGATCAGTAATGCTGACCAGCGCCACGTCCAGCTGTGCAGTTGCCTCGGCGCTGTTCTTCCTCAGGTCCGCCACCTCCTTCTTCAATTTATCCTTCTCGGACTCCAACTGGGCAATCCTGGAGACGTTCTTGTCTCTCCTTTCCACCACCAGCTGGAGCCTCTGCACATTCTGCAAAAGAAAAACAAGTCAGATGGAAGCAACCGAAATGAAATACATCAAAAGAGCATCAAGGGTACCTACCAAGAGAGCAGCCTGGATCACCGAGCCCAGCAGACACTCATTGTCATATTTCGCGTGCTGCTCCATGTCATGCAGCAGGGCACAGGCTTTGGTGAGGGCCCCGATGACGAGAGAATTCCCCAGCACCCGGTCCTCCACATTTAAAGGTTTCCCGGGCTGAGTCTCCAATCTAGGCCTCCACGCCGCCGGGGAAGCGTGAGGTCCGGAGGCCGATTCGGACCCTTGCCCTGCAGTGACGCTGAGGTCGTGAGCCGTCTCGACAACAGCCCTGCTCGTTGGCGCACTCTTCTCGGATGGAGCCTTGCCTCCGGAAGGACGCACAGGCGTCTTGCTTTTCAGGGCCTGTTCAGCCCCTGAGTCTTTCTCCCCCACCTTGGACCTCTTCTTGGGCAGAGACCCCTCTCGGGGGCGATCCGGTGAGCGCCTCCGCGCTCCCACGATCGGTGTAGTGGCAGGGACAGAAGTAATAGCAGCTCCCCCCGAACCCGGAGCCAAAACTTGGCCGCCAGATCCTTGGTTCCTGGCACTCTTGAGCTGCCCTCCATCCTTTCTTCCTGGTCGGACGTGTAAGCATCCACGGCCTCCCTTAGACTCGGAGACCCCGAACTAGAAGAAGTAGATGCCTCAGCGCCAGACCCGATTTATAGGAGAAAGAAGCGCCCCTTGGGCGCCATTTCAAGAACTCGAAAAGACAGAATCGCAATCCGCGCCTGTCTCATCAATTTAACAGCACAGTCAGTGACGAAGCGACACGTGTAGTCCCCGGTTCGTTTTCCGAAGTGAACAGGACGCAGCATTAATTGCCTCGAAGAAATCGAAGCAGCACCAAGCAATGATCAGACACGTCTCCAGACGGACTCTCTAGCTTCCGACCTCTAAAAGCTAGGGCAACTAAGAAGTCACAAGCTAGGGGGCAATTGTGTGGGGAGATTTTCAAGACACCAGGATTATGCTAATCTCGGCTGATTAGACGTCAATTAGCACGACCACGTGTCATCCAGACTCACCTCGGCGCCGGGATGAATGCCTCAGCCGACAGCCGAAACCAGGCTGACTTCAGCTGCCAGAGCCGAGTTCGGCGAACAAAGTTGACCTCTGCTGTGCGCCTGACCCCGGCGGAAGATGCCGAGATGGGATCCGAAATGAAGAGAAAACCCTGGTCTCGCCCCCACGCCCGCCACGTCACCAGACACGTGGCGGAGTAAAGGCGCAAGCCAGGGAGACAGATGGGCCATCCCAGCTGTCCACAATCTTCGCCAGATCTCTGACAAGGTGGCATCCAACGGCTATAGCCAAATCAGGGTAGAGCCCGGGGATGGATCCGATGGGACCTCTACCGCCAAAGCCATCCAACAAGATCAGGCCCAACATGACATCCATTAAATGCGACGTGGGCTGATCGGACTGGCAATAAATACAATGTGGGCTGATCGGACTGGCAAAAAATGCTTTGTGGGCTGTGATGGACCCGCATTTATTACTTTGTGGGCTAATGAGAGCTTCCCTGTCAAATCAAGGGGCCCACTCCAAGATATCAGGTAAAATCCTCTATAAATAGACCAACATTCCACAGCAAAGGTACGCAATATTCAAACTTGAGAGCTGTTACTCTGCCTCTCTTCTTCCTCTCCTTCCTTTGTTCAAGTTCATACACTAACTTAGGCATCAGAGAGCCTTGCGCCACTCAGGCTAGGGTCCTCTGACCGTTTGCTCTCTCCTTTTCAGGCTTTGAGGCAGCTGATCTTCTTCTTTCATTTGGATAAGTCCGATCAGGCACCCCCTAATCTTGTGAGTCATCATTTTTGCACTTACAAAGACTATGGTAAGGACATCAAATTTTATAACAACTTTTACAAATGTCCAAAAAGCCTAATCTTGCTAGAATTTATTTATATTTCTGTAGAAATGTAAAGCTAATTAAAGGAAAGGAGCAAAACATATTTCTCATGTAGGACGCACATCAAAATTTTGAGATTGATATTGAGTAAAAAGGTGGTGGAAGTGGTTCACTGATGCTCTACGAGCTGCTCGACCCCATCACGTTCGAAATTGGGAAATGTTTGTAACCAAGATGGGTTTGGATAAAATGCCTTTTAGTCATGAGAGAAAGTCACCTTGATCATCAAGGAGCCAAGAATCCAGATGCATGTTTGTGAGTTTAAGCTCTAGAGTGGCTTTAATTTTAGGGGCCTTGAACTTAGCCAGTATTGCACGTGGGGGTGATCTCTTGACCGGTGACCTATTCGGTCCCAAGTGATCGGGTATGGTATCCAACTGCCCACATGCTAGATTATTAGTCGTATGATGAGCTTGTTTCGGACTTAAGAATTTCTCCCATAGTTTGTTTCTATATCAAACAACTAAAAATAAAATATCAACATACTCTGATTATATTTTATTCTTTCTTGATTTGATGCTTTACTGCATTTTATTATATATATAAAATTATATTTGATGCCCTGAGGAGCAAGCGAACTTCATATATATGTATATATATATATGGCTAACGGTCCTGTAAGGACCGTCCTCACTTAATTGTATATGGACTCATCCCCATCATCTAAATTTGGTCCAGATCCAACGATTCTTATGGCTCCCTTATAAAACATGAGAGGGAAATGAAAAGTGGAAAAAAAAAACCCACGCTGTGTTTTCGCCCAAATCCAACGGAATCGAGGTTGAGGATCACCTGCTCCATCTCTCCCGGAGCCAAATCGAGCCCTAGATCCCGGCTTTCGCCCAAATCCAACGGAATGGAGTCTTGAGGGTCACCTGCTCCATCTCTCCCGGAGCCAAATCGCGCCATCGATCCCGGCGTCTCATCTCTCTCCTCTCTCGGCGTCCCATTTCACGCTGTTCTCTCGCGACGAACCGGCGGCGTGGCAAATCCCCAAATCGACAAACCCTCTCCCTGTCACATGAACTTTCGTATCCCTTGCGTCTTTGGCCTGGGTTCTTCTCTCGCCGGATCGTCTCACTCTCTCAGCATCACCCGGATTTGTCTCAAATCGAAAAACCCTCTCTGTTCGTACTGCTGAGCCCGGGCTTCTCTTTCAGCTTCATGGGAGGAACAAGATGGAGAGGTTTGGCAACCTCCAAACAAGTGGAGTGTCTATTCTAGGCCACACCATCATCTTCGTTGGCCTCATCACCATCCTCTGAGAAAGCCACAAATCACAGACGGAAGTCGTCTTCTTCTGCAAGGATCGGTCTGCACTTCAACGAAGCAGGACCATCGATCTCTCTCTCCCGGTCTTCCCTCTTCTATCCGTCGCAGCCATCCCGGCGTCGAAGTCTCTCTCGTCTCCATCCCTTCCATCGCGCAGTCATCCCGGACCTAGGGCTCGATTCGATTCGCACCAAAGCAGAACATCCCCTTGTCATCTCCGTCGCAGCCCTCCCGGCCTGAACAGGTCATGCCCTCTCGTCTGTGTTTCAATATCTTCTGTTTTTTTTTTTTTTTCCAAGTTGGGACATTGATGGTATGAAACATTAAAAAATGGGTGGATGTGAATGATCGCTTCATTCCTTGCTAGGATCAGGGGAACCTCAAGCATTTTAAAAATTGAAAAGAAAAAATAAAAAAACATGGAAGAAGACCTCATACCAATCTTTTTTATCTGTTATGCAGAGGATTAGGACCTATACAGATCTTCCTCTTTTCAACACCAAAAACTCCATTACCATCTTCATTTCCTCCAAATCCACATTCAGATTCAACAGGGCTTAAATTAGAGTAAGACCTATTTTTTCAGTCTATTTGTCTGATGCCAATTGCAATGTTACTATTGGTTGTTGTTATTGCCCATTTTACCTGGTTGCTCATGAATCTAGAGGAAACCATATATTTTCTTTGCTGTGACATTGTGTTATCCTTGTTTTCTCATTCTCTATAAACAGTTGCTAGTATTTACTTATGGTTTATAACAATGATTGCCAATCAACATGTTGGCAAAACAAGGCTTCTTGTCTCGTTAGTTTTGTATGCCCATCAAAAGAATGAGACAGCTATCATCACTTGGGCTCAGACATTCAATGGCCAAAGCTTTTATGGCCTATGTACTGCTGGTTTGCTTGTCAATGGGTTAAGGGCTGTTTTGGCTAGACAAATCATCCCAAGTCTTCTAATGTGGATTAACCTATTATGGTTGTTCGTTTAGGGTTAATGATAGATGCAATGAGAGAGGACATTGCACATAACCAGAGTTCTAACCTTCATTTCTTTAGGGTTCCTTAGTGACATATCTAGGTGATTGAACTGACTTTTATTGATGTATAGGCAGAGTAAAACCTGTGCCATTCTGTGTTTTTTTTTTTTTTTGTTTTTCTTTTTTGGTTTGAACAATAACCTCATCCAATGCACATGATGAATCTATGCATGCTGAATTTCTGATTCATCTATATTCAGTTGTGGCATGTGGGTTCCTTTCTTATTTATTGATTTCTATTACAGCTCCAAGCAGGTCATTTTTTTTCTGATTGTTTGTATTGGTTTGATTTATATAATAATTTTTTTTTATTTATGCCTACCTAAATTTTTTTCCTTTTGTTCAGAATGTCATCTTCTAATACAATTCGTTCTGATTGTACTCCAAAATGCCGATGTGGAGTAGGAGACATAAAATTATATACTTCTCGTACGCAGTTGAATCCTAATAGAAAATTTTGGAAATGCCCGAATTGGAATGTAAGGGTGTTTAGGCTACCTCATAGATCAGTCAATATACATTGTCAAGGTTTGAAATCCAACATTAACTATTTTTTATGTGCGTAAATCTTTATGCAGAATGAAAATGGCTGTGGTGCGTTCCTCTGGATGGATAAAGTAGCAAATTGGCAGCAACCTGAAGCTAATTCATTGACTTGTCAACGAGACAACCGTAGAGAAGAAATGGGCAATTTGATTACAGTCGTTGAAAAGTTGGAAAGTTCAGTGCGTGATTTTATTGAAGTAGAGAAAATTCGAAATGTGTATCTTCGAAAAATTTACCATGCTATTATAGTCACATGTTCTATAATAATTTTGGTTTTCCTTTTTAGCTAGGCATGAAGTAAGATGAACAACATGTCTTCTATAATAGAAGATGGAACTATTTCCCGCTCTATGTATTTCCATTGTGGTTGTATTTAACGCTTTGTGTATTTCCATCATGGGGGCTACTAATGTATGTATCAGTTTGTTCATAAATCTATTTTTGTCTCGAATGCTGCTGTTCATAAATATACACATTAATGCTCTGGCAGTTTTAGGCTGAAGATATGATAAGAGTATGCTCTGACCTGACTTACACTTAAGATACAGATGTTATATGTTATATTCTATCCCTTGAGTAATCACAGATAATCAGTCACAGGTAAGTTGGTTACAGGGAAAATGAGTTTCAAGGATTCATGCATTCGAATAACTTCATTTATCTGTAAGTTACACTTATTATTTTGCTATATCTCTAGCACTGATCATCCATTTTCTTGATGGGTCACGCCATTTTACTCTGTAAAATATTTAGAAACTATATATTTTTTTGGTGAAAAGGAAATTGTTTGTTCATTATTAATTTATTATCACCAAATTGAACTAGAATAACAAGTAAACTGACTATAGGACCGCATCAGATTACACGGATCAAAATAGATCCTTAGAGTTTCAGGGATTTCAATGGGTTCATTCTTCATACTATCCAGTCTACCATGCAACTAACTTTTGGATCTGAAATAAATTTGGGATCCAGATACAGATCGACACAGATAAAAGATTCAGAAGTTCATGGATCCAAATCCGGATCTTGTGTTCAAAACCCAAAGACCCAAACCAACAACAAATGCGTATTAACTATATGAGTGCAGGTGTTGTGTAAATTTTAGTGCAGGTGTGTAAATTTTAAGGTATACTGATTTAGAAATCTTCATCAGTATAAGAAGCTTTACTAAGCTTTAATTATATTGTAATTTCGAGATCCCACTTGTATACATTAACATATCTATAGAATCACTGTCAATTCTGGTTCAGCAGAAGAGAAAAAAGACTACCCCAGTCACTCCCAGCATCAATACAGTAGCTCAAGTTAGTAATTATAGAGGCTACCTGTCGCAACCCCAGACCGGGAAACTAGGGGAAAGGGAGGATCCGAGTCCGGGAATCGAGACACGGGTGGGGTGATGCCGCGCCACGTGCATCTCTTTGGCTAAACCGCACACGGAATTAAAAGAATATTTATCCGTGCACGTGATTTCCCACAGGGTTCCGCGGTGAGGATTATCTTTACACATCATCTCACATATAACCATATCAAACATATTCTCAAGATTGCGGAAGCGTGTAGCAAACCATATTAGTACTATTCAATTCCATAAGCAAGACTGATTTATGATTAACATAACAAGCTATCAGAATGAGCAATGATCATAAGCATATTTCCCCAAAGGTAAAGTTAAGTATATTTACAAAATATCAGTTGATTAATGCCCCAAAATAACGGTCAACAAAGACCGTACAACCAAATGAAACCTAAAACAAAGATATTATAATTCCCAAAGTGTATCGTTCTCAAGGCAAGGCCGAATGTCTACATGACATCATCGGCTTGCCACTCAATCACTTGTTGCGGTTCACCGACCGCCTCCTCCGGCTCCTCCTCAATGGCAATGAGCTCGGGACCTGAGTACCAAAATAAATGGATCAGACACGACGGTCTGGCAGGTGGGTGAAAAGATATAACAATAATAAAACAATGATACTATGCAAGAGTTAAGAAAACCTGCATATAAATAATGAATTTCATAAGAAATAATGCATCATTTGTTAAACAACAACATGGACGATATAAAACAGTAGAGGTACCAAGGATAAGGAACTGTCAAGATGGCAACCCACACAAAGCTATATCCTCTCTCACCGAAGTGAAGAGAGCGCATACTCTAACAGGATCGTTGACCTCAGTCACACAAAGTGAGGTGGGACAATGATAAATACTATAATATACATATATATATACTCTGCGGGACCACGGTAGCGAACCGGGTAAAAACTCTGCACATTCCAGACTGCAGCTGACTATCAGGAGGGGAAGGAGCCCCAAGTCGGTGGATCAAACCGACGAGGTCATCCAAGCTCAGTGGTGCCGACTCTTAGGTCAAATACGATAAATCAAATCACATGCACAGTAAGAAACGGGGTGCCAAGATGCACAGAATACCCAATCACCTCAAGTTGACATATACCGGTTAGCAAAAGCTAAGCACATCTCTTCTAGTACTCTTGAAATAGTCTAGTCGTATCATATGGGTTGAAATCCCAAAATAGGAGTTTGGTTGAAAATCAAATACAATTAGTTTTCCATACCTTTACAGGCTAACAATAGGGTTTCTAGAATTGAATCAATGCGAATAGGGTCCCGTATGTCGGTTATGATGAAATTTTGGTACTCTTTGAGGGTTAGGGACATTCCGAGTCCTTATACACATTGGTCAATCTAGAAAACCTCATGGAATCTCCATGATGAGGTTCCTCCTTCCTTCGGACTTCAAACAATGCCTTACCCATCCTTGAATAACATTGGGACTCCAAACAATACCTCCACACTATAGCCCCTCACAATTTACTAAATGCATCATTACAGGTTCAATGTCTTCAAATAAGAAAATAAGGGATAGAGCTGAATTGGACTTGAGTATGGGCTTGGAATGAATCTGGAAATTAGTTCCACAATTCTCTTATTTTACAGTTCATCTCATTTCAGTCCGATCGATCGGGCTCCTTGGCCGATCGATCGGTCCTGAATTGCTTCCAGTTATTTACAGTCCGATCGATCGGACCTGATGGGCGATCGATCGGTCCTGAAAATCCTCTCAGTTATTTACAGTCCGATCGATCGGACCTGATGGGCGATCGATCGGTCCTGAAAACCCTCTCAGTTATTTACAGTCCGATCGATCGGACCTGATGGGCGATCGATCGGTCCTGTAACGAATCTCAACCCATTTGGTTGAATTCTTCTCTTGTCCAACTCCTATCTATTTCCTTTCTTTCCCCTTCTTCCATACATATCTTCACGAATAATTGGGCTATTCCTTGACCTCATTATCTCATCAAATCGTCATTCAAGATCAATAAGACTAAGCATCAAACATGATAAATCATTAAAACCCTTAATGAAGACAAATCAAGATTTTTGCAGAAAACATGATAAAACACATGAGAATCATTTCATCCACTTGCCTTGGGTCCAATGCAAATCAATTTGAGCTCTAATCACCTCTTAGGCCCCCAATCAAACACCTATACACAAAACCCCCAAATCCAAACCCTAGATTATCAAAATCCAAGTAAAACAAGACGGAATTTTCCAATAATTGAAATGGAGTTTCCCTAGGGCTAAACAAACAAGATTATAAAACTTTTTAGGAAGATCACTTACAAGGAAGTTCTTCAAAAAGCAAGGTGTTGTCCAAAGCAAGTTTTGGAGTGGGCGGTTTTCTTCAAAAATGGTGTCAAGATGAAGCCTTGAGATGAGGAAGAAGATTGTAGCCTCTAATTCCCCATTAGCACTAACTTAGTGGGGATTGAAGATGAAGAGGCAAGAAAAAGGATAAGGGAAAACCCTTAGGGCTGGAATTTCTCTCCTCCTCTAGGGTTTTTGCCAGAAATGGGAAAAAGAAGAAGAAGCTTTCTATATATAGTAAGTGGGAGTGGGGCCCACGACTTAAAAGACTTCTCGGGCTCAAAACATGGTTTTCGGGGCTTCAAACGAATTCGACGAAGAAGACAAAGTTGCTCGGCAAAATTTCTAGTTTCCAAAAAGTATATATTTTGCACCTTTTGGTGACATTGAAATCGGTGTCCAGATTTTGGGTAAAAAGACCATTTTGCCCTCAATTAGTGAAAAATCGGGTTTAAGGTCCTTGAATGAAAACGATGTCAACATGAAAGTTGTAGGGATTAACAAGATAAGTCCAATGGGGTTAAAAACACGATTCTTGGAAATCATCGGTAAACCCCCAATCTCACACAATTCGTAATAAGAACCCCCAAAGGGTCCCACAAATCAAAAGGCTCTCCAAATTCCCCAAAGCTATCATAAAAGCTATTCAAATCCCCAACTAATCCAAAACCACTAAACACACTTAAAACTAAAACACCACTTAATCAACTCTAAACGAGGTCTCTCGGGTCGGGGTCTTACATCCTCCACCCCTTAGGACATTTGGTCCTCCAAATGGCGATTAAAACTCACCTCCGGTAGGAGATGTGGGTACTTTTTCTGAACTTGATCCCGTAATTCCCAAGTTGCTTCTTCCGGTCCATGATTCTCCCAAAGTACCTTGACCCACTGAATAGTCCGAGTTCTCAATTCTTGTTCCTTGGTGTCAATGATCTGCTTAGGCTTCTCAACATAGGTCGCATCTTCTCGAATTTCTAACGGCTCATAACGGAGTATGTGTAGTCTGTCGGGAACGTACTTCTTCAACATAGACACATGAAACACATTGTGTACGCCGGAGAGTTCGGGTGGTAAGGCTAACCTGTAAGCCACATCACCAATCCTACTCACAATGTCATACGGTCCAATGTATCTCCTAGACAATTTGCCCTTCTGCCTAAACCTCAAAGTTCCACGAGTAGGTGACACTTTCAAGAAAACCTTATCTCCTTCTTTAAATTGTAAATCCCTTCTGTGGGAGTCTGCATAACTCTTCTGTCTACTCTGAGCCACTTTCAGACGTTCTTGGATCAACTTGACCTTGTCGCTTGTCTCACTAACAATGGTCGGTCCATGGAAACTGCGAGTACCAACTTCTTCCCAACAAACAGGTGTTCTACACCTTCTGCCATACAAAGCCTCAAAAGGTGCCATACCGATACTCGAGTGGAAACTGTTGTTGTAAGCGAACTCACATAACGGTAAGGCTTCATCCCACTGAGTCTTGAAATCTAACACACAAGCTCGAAGCATATCCTCAAGTGTCTGAATTGTCCTCTCCGACTGACCATCGGTCTGTGGGTGATAGGCTGTGCTGAACTGTAACTTCGTACCCATAGACTCATGCAATGTCTTCCAAAATCTTGAGACAAATCTGCTGTCTCTATCGGATGTGATGGAAACTGGTTGCCCATGACGGCTGACAATCTCTGTGACAAACAACTGTGCCAAAGGTAACATATGCATCTTCTTTCCAGTCTTCATCGGTAGGAAATGAGCTGACTTGGTGAGACGGTCCACTATAACCCAAATAGCATCATTGCCCTTACTAGTCTTTGGTAAACCCGATATGAAGTCCATGGTAATATGCTCCCATTTCCATTCCGGAATCTCTAATGGCCGTAGTAACCCTGGAGGCTTTTGGTGTTCTGCCTTGATTAATTGACATATCATACAACGAGAGACGAAAGCTGCTATCTCTCTCTTCATGTTGTTCCACCAAAATCTGCCCTTCAAATCCTGATACATTTTCGTACTGCCCGGGTGTATGGAATACTTGGTATTGTGAGCCTCAGACATGATATCATTCCTCAAGTCCTCCAAGTTAGGCACACACAGACGGTCTCGGTAATACAAAACTCCATCTACAACACGAAAATCCGGACGATCTGCTAAGTGCTCAGAAATCTTAGCCAACTCTGGGTCTTGTAACTGATTCTCTTTGATCTTCTGAATGAACGAAGGCTCTGACACTGACATGTTTGCTAACATGCCACCCTCTCTTAGTGGCTGAAACTCTACTGTCATCTCCTCTAACTGTTGTACCACATAAGTCCCCCGAAGACTTGCCATGCTCACTGACTTTCTGCTCAAGGCATCTGCAACTACATTCGCTTTTCCCGGGTGATACTTGATTGGAAAATCATAGTCTTTAATATATTCCATCCATATCCTCTGCCTCATGTTCAACTCCTTCTGAGAAAACAAGTACTGTAGGCTACGGTGATCGGAGTGAACCTCAAACTTCTCTCCATAGAGGTAGTGTCTCCACATCTTCAAAGCTAAAACAACTGCGGCCAACTCGAGATCATGTGTTGCATAGTTCTTCTCATGATCTTTCAACTGCCGTGACCCATATGCAACTACATTCCCATCTTGCATTAGCACGCATCCAAGCCCAACATTAGAAGCATCGGTAAAAATGGTAAAACCGCCGCTCCCAGATGGCAAAGTGAGGACTGGAGCTGTAGTCAATCTCTTCTTCAGCTCTTGGAAACTAGCTTCACACTTGTCCGTCCAAACATATGGTGCATTCTTCCTTGTCAACTTCGTCAAAGGTGACGCAATCGACGAAAATCCTTGTACAAACCTCCGATAATATCCTGCCAATCCAAGAAAACTCCTGATTTCTGATGCATTCTTCGGTCTATCCCAATTCATGACTGCCTCAATCTTGGACGGGTCCACTGATAATCCTTCTTTGGAGATGATATGACCCAAAAATGTGACTTGGTCCAACCAAAATTCACACTTACTAAGTTTTGCAAACAACTGATTCTCCCTCAAGAGCTGGAGTGCTATCCTCAAATGTTCTTCATGCTCTCCTTTGGTCTTGGAATACACCAAAATATCATCAATGAACACCACTGTAAACTGATCCAAATACTCTGCAAATATTTTGTTCATCAATGCCATGAAAACTGCCGGTGCATTAGTCAAACCAAATGGCATCACTAGAAACTCATAGTGTCCATATCTTGTCCGAAAGGCTGTTTTTGGTACATCTGAATCTCTAACTCTCAACTGATGGTAGCCTGACCTCAAATCAATCTTCGAAAAGTAAGCAGCTCCTTGCAACTGATCGAACAATTCATCTATCCTTGGCAATGGATATTTGTTTTTGATGGTCACTTGGTTCAATCTTCTATAGTCAACACACATTCTCATGGAACCATCCTTCTTCTTCACAAATAAAACTGGTGCTCCCCACGGTGACACACTAGGTCTCACAAAACCTTTATTCAAAAGTTCTTGCAATTGCATCTTCAACTCTCCCAATTCTGCCGGGGCCATTCTGTAAGGTGCGATAGATATCGGAGCAGTCCCCGGTAACAACTCAATAGTGAAGTCTATCTCTCTAATGGGTGGCAATCCTGGTATCTCCTCCGGGAAAACATCCGGAAACTCACAAACAATTGGGATCTCCTCCACCCCTGGGGACCGTTTATCCTCCGTGATAAACGCCAAATAACCCTCACAACCACTTTTTAGAAGTCTATCAGCCTTCAACGCTGAAATAAATCCTGCACCAGAATTACTCCTCTCTCCCTGAAACAACACCCCTGCTTTGGTCTCCTCTAACTTAAAAGTTAGGGTTTTATGGAAACAATCCATCGCAGCATGGTATCCTGCTAACCAATTCATCCCTAGGATGACATCAAAATCCTGCATCTCTAATAAAATGAGATCTGCCGGTAATACTACTTCTCCTATCATGACTGGACAACTAGGGTAAAAAGTTCTACAAACAACTTCCTTACCTAAAGGGGTAGTCACAGTCAAAATGAAACTCAACTCTCTAGCATGCATATCAATCAACTTAGCAAATTTTGGAGATAGGAATGAGTGAGTAGAGCCAGGGTCAAACAAAACCTTAGCATCAAAACCACAGACGAGAAGTGTACCTTCCACTACATTGCCTTCAGCCTCTGCATCAGCTCTATTGACAGCATAGAGTTGTGCCCTCTGTTGTGGCCTGTTCTGTCCTTGCTGTTGCCTGCCTTGTGGTGCATTCCTGTTCTGATTCTGAGGACACTGATTCTGATTTTGATTCTGCCCTTGCTGACGGGCCTGTTGTTGCTGTTGTTGCTGTGGCCTAAACTGTTGCTGAGGTGCCTGTTGTTGTAGTGGCCTTGCTTGATTCTGAACTACTAATGCACTCTGAGGTGGTGCCTGACGCTGTACTCCCTGCTGCTGTCTATTCTGTCTATCTGGCCTTGGGCAATCCCTCATCTGGTGGTCCAATGAACCACATCTAAAACATGCCCCTGTGATAGAACGACATTGGGCATTCCCATGATATTTTCCACAATGGATACAAACTCCTTGATTCTGTGCATTCTGCTCTTGTCTTGGCTGTAAGTCCTGGGGATCCAAACCCTAGAGGGGGGGCTGAATAGGGTGAGCTACTAATAGTGACTAACTATGACCAATTTTAATTTCTTTAAAACAAACTAGTCACATGTGATGATTAAACAAACAATGTGCGGAAGCTTAAATAAACAATCACCACATTGCAATCACCATAACACAAGATTTATAGTGGTTCGGCCTCAATGCCTACATCCACTACCGGCTTGTGTTCCTCACACCCCACCGGATTTCCACTATGTATGCTTTTCAATAGGCTAAGCAATAACCTTTACATCTATGCTTTTCTAGGCTAAGCAATAACCTTTACATTATGCTTTTCAAGGCTAAGCAATAACCTATACAACCAAATGGTTGGTTCTCTCTCTTAGTAGTGTCTAAAATACACTTGATGGAGATACATATTTAGCTCAATACATTGCCTCTTAAATAGGCGGATATAAAAGTGAAAAACTAACTCACACAAACACTATATGAATGCAAAGATGAATGCACAAAGTGTATGCATGATGTCCTCAATCAATTTTAAAATAAAAGCTCATAAATGTATGCCAAAGGCTTTTGAAAGTTTTAGCTCAAAACATTTATGATTGAGGAAATGCTAATCACATGTTAAAAGTAACTTGTAAAAGACATACCTAAGTATTCTACACAAGTTGTGAAATTCAAAGAACAAAACATGTGATGCATATGGATTTCAATCAAATTAAAAATGAAGCTCAATATAAGTATGCCAAAAGCATTTTTAAAGTGTAAAACACAAATATAGATTTGATTGAAATTATGGGTCAAATCACATGTAATTAAAAGGACAACTTGAAAATGATATACCAATCAATGTTTAAACAAGTTGTAAAACTTTAAAACAAAATACATGTGATTTATAAAGTTGTTGAATCCAAAACATAAGATAGATTTGAAAGTGATTTTCTTATGATGAAAAACAACAACCAAAGATTCAACCAAGTATAGGAATCATGTTACATATGATTTCAAAGATGATTCCAAAACATGATTTACTTAGATATACCAATTTAAGTACTACTTGGTTTGAATCAAGGTGATGTATCCAAAACAATGAATCAATTCAAAACATAAACATGTTAAGGACACAACAAATCATAGTTTAGCATGCTAACAAAGATTTACCAATAATTAGAACAAAGCATGAAAACATATGATTAGGAAAAGCAAGCTTACTTAGTGATTTAACTTCATTAATCCCAAGCTTTAGCTTTCCTAATGACCCTTAGTATCCCTTAGCTCATTCCCCTTTGTTTGGCCTCAAATCACCTCAAGGAGGGCCTAAGAGTTCCCCTTTTAATCAACACTTTTTCAATGGGAATGAACTAGTATTTATACCCAAAAAGTGGGTTTCTGCGAGTCCCCGGTCGACCCCATGACAGGCCCGGTCGACCCCATCCAAACGGTCAGAAAAATGACCGTTGGAGAGCCAACGGCTCTCTGCCCAGTCGACCCGCAGTGTACGCGGTCGACCGGGATGTGTACTCGGTCGACCGGGTACACTGGGCCCTGGGCCACTTTTCCCATTTTGCATACTTTTGCAATTTTCAAAGATTTTTGATGTGGGACTTGTTGGGGCCATTAAATCAAGCTTGAAACATGATTTAAATCAATCTAAGTATTTTTTAAAATCATGAATCATAAAAAGCCACAAATCATTTGAGACTTTAAAACTTAGGCTAAGCTTGATTCTTAAAAACTCTTTTCAAAACTAAATGCATCCAAGTTTTAAAATCAAAACATGCATGAACCAAGATTTCTAAAAACAATGCATGTGAAAATCAAGATTTCAAGATTTCTAAATCAATGCTCATGTGAAAACTCAAATGATGATTTAAATGATAATGCATCCATCAAATTGCAAACACAAAATCCCTAACAATCTCCCCCTTTGCAATTTGATGGCAACTCACTCAACACTGAATTTTCACACTAAGTCTTCAGCTCCCCCTTAGCTGGACAAGTCTTGAAATCTCTTGGATGCTTCTTTGACTTAGCTTGGGCTCTTGTTCTTTTTCTTCATTCTTGATGCTTGGAGCTTGATCATTCTTCAAGCTTTCTTTTCTTCTTTAGCCAAGCAACTTCTTTAACTCCCAAGCTTAGTCTTCTTTCAACTCTCCCCCTTTGACCATGCACTCTCTCTCTTTTTGGCAAGATATGCATCTTCTCCCCCTTTGGAAGATAATACAAAATCTCCCCTTAGATAAATTGACAATATTCTCCCCTTTTGACATCTAGAATATTCTCCCCCTTTGACATTAAATTGCAAAGGTACCTACACACATGACATAAGGAAAATACCTTTTAGTAGCACCTGTTAACGAAAGAAATCGAAAATGAAATATATAACAGGTGTCATGTATGGTAGTAGTCTAAGGGTATAAAGCCAATTCAATGGTGAATTTGATCAAAACTAATACTTCCTATGAAGGTTTATACTCCCCCTCAATCCATTCTCTCCTTTTGTCAAACTTTGACAAAGATTTAACTATTTGGTTCAAGAAGAAGATGGTTTTACCAATTGAGGGTAAACTTCAAGGAAAGGATTAGATTCATTTAACTATAGAGCTCAATATGATCAAATTACCAAGATTAAGAGCAAGGTCATGGAGAAAAGCAACCATGGATACCAATTGGAATAAAGAATACCAATTGAGATTAAAGGATATGACTATTATCTCAATCACTCTAAAATGGAGTTAAAAAGAATATCATTACTAGGATCAATCCAAATTAGAGCTATCCATGATGTAATGGGGTTTATTCAACATAGCATCAATCAATATACCTATGAAAAACATATGCTATGTAAATTTTGAAATCATTTCATCCAATCAAAAAATATGACTATTATGTGCACAAGATGAATGAAATGAAGTTCAAACATGAAGCCTACCTCAACCATTAACCAACCAAGATTATTAACTCATAAACATGGTGGTCATAAGATTTACCTATATGAGCATGAGAGGTGGCAAACATGAAGATTATGATGCTAATGAAATGTGACAAATATAAGGTCAAGCATCATAAAAGAATATTCATCACTTTTAATGATATAACTAATGAGCATAGTGATGAACATGAGAAATTGCATATAAAGATATAACTTGGAGATGTATGCAATTTGAAAAGCCATATGAACTCAACATGAAGGAAATCCATCTAAAGTAGATGTGCCTATAAGATACAAAGAATGGATTTTGATGAGAGTCTCATATGATCATAAATATGATATTGAAAAATGCACAAGCAATATTACTATGAAATTATGCATAAATCAATATCACAACCATCCATCTATAGCAAAGATTATGAAGTACAAAGGATGGATTTGAGAGTTCTAGTATGGTATCCACAAATGTAACTTAAGAGCACAACCATACATGGAACTATTTGACATTTGCATAGAGAGGATCAATTACAATCAAGATCTAACTCATACCATATCATCAACAAAGAATATAACTATGCATGCACAAGTAGGTATGAAGTTAGAACGATGTCATGGATCGCATATAGATGAAAAAGGATCTCATATAAGGTATACCTATGAAGAACAATGGTTTAATTCCAATTCATCTAAAATGATCCATTAATCTATCATGTAAAATCTCCACTCTAGCAAATGTACTAAGCTTACAATGCAATGGAAAATGGATATGAGGATCATACCAAATGAGCTTAGCACACAAAATCAAATATGTACTTAAGAAACTCAAATGATAATGAAACAAAAGATTTTACTATAAAGCACATAAATAATCATCAATTTGCATTAATGAAACGATATACAAAGTTAGGCAAAAACATGCAAATCAATGACATCATACCCAACCATACAAAGTAAGACATAATAACAAAGTCAATTTGCATTTGAAGGAATGTAACTTTGTTGAGCAAAGATGCAAATTGCTTGTAAAATGTATTTCCTTCTAAATGATAAGATTATAAGCACAAGGAAATAAACTAAAGGAAAATGCTTTTAAAAATATAACTAATAAAGCTTAGAACATTTTCCAAAGATCTTTAATTCACTCCAATATTCAAAATCCAACAATGAAACATTTATAAACTTATGATCAAGTGATTTTGAAAACCATGAAGTGAACTAATACCAGATTTTCAATTTGTATCCTAAATATGACAATAGATACTCATACAAATTGAACACATATTTTCCATACAAAAAGATATAACTTGTAAGTTCATGGAAAATCTAAATTGATTTGAATCATTTGTTTTACAAAATAATCTAACTATGATATCCAAACAAATGATTTTCCAACATCAAATGATCATGAAAAATCTAGCTAAGAAAGCTTTTGTAATCACAATCAATTGATGATCCTCAACTAGAAATGCACTACAATAGTTATAACTATATGAGAACAAAATGCAAATCTATATGAGGATATTGTAATCAAATGATTTTGAAAACCAAAGATATAACTAAGAAAGTTCATGTAGACAAAATCAAATGATCACAAAGAAACATTGCATTTTAAGAGTAGAAACAAAATGCAAATGTAACATGACCAACAATTAGATATGACTAAAAAAAATAGGTTGGTCTAGTGAGGTTCAAGGCCTAAAGGTTAGTCCAATTGTCTACCTTTGAAGATTCACCTAAGGTCTTGATAAGGTTGACCTTGAGGGTTTACTTTGAGGTCCCACCAACTCTTGGAGTTTTAACTTGAAAAAGTTTTAGAGTGGTGAGATAGATTCTTAGGGGAAATTAGAGAGCTAGGAAGGAAAAATTCATTTTCAACCATAGTGGAAATCATTCTTAATGATATGCAATAAAACACAACTCTAGGGTTCAAATCTAGATTTAAGCATATAAGGATCAACTCCGGGTGTTTAAGCCCTAAATGGAGTAACCTTGCTCTGATACCAATTGTAAGTCCTTGGGATCCTTACCCTAGAGGGGGGGTGAATAGGGTGAGCTACAACTAGTGACCAACTATGACCAATTTTAACTTATTTAAATCAATTAGTCACATGTGATGATTAATCAAACAAAATGCGGAAGCTTAAACAATTACAATCACCACAATGCACACACCACAACACAATATTTATAGTGGTTCGGCCAACGTGCCTACATCCACTACCGGCTTGTGTTCCTCACACCCCACCGGATTTCCACTATGTATGCTTTTCAATAGGCTAAGCAATAACCTTTACAACTATGCTTTTCTAGGCTAAGCAATAACCTCTTACAATATGCTTTTCAAGGCTAAGCAATAACCTCTTCAACCACAAGGTTGGTTATCTCTCTTAGTAGTGTCTAAAATACACTTGATGGAGATACATATTTAGCTCAATACATTGCCTCTTAAATAGGCGGATATAAAAGTGAAAAACTAACTCACACAAACACTATATGAATGCAAAGATGAATGCACAAAGTGTATGCATGATGTCCTCAATCAATTTTAAAATAAAAGCTCATAAATGTATGCCACAGGCTTTTGAAAGTTTTAGCTCAAAACATTTATGATTGAGGAAATGCTAATCACATGTTAAAAGTAACTTGTAAAAGACATACCTAAGTATTCTACACAAGTTGTGAAATTCAAAGAACAAAACATGTGATGCATATGGATTTCAATCAAATTAAAAATGAAGCTCAATATAAGTATGCCAAAAGCATTTTTAAAGTGTAAAACACAAATATAGATTTGATTGAAATTATGGGTCAAATCACATGTAATTAAAAGGACAACTTGAAAATGATATACCAATCAATGTTTAAACAAGTTGTAAAACTTTAAAACAAAATACATGTGATTTATAAAGTTGTTGAATCCAAAACATAAGATAGATTTGAAAGTGATTTTCTTATGATGAAAAACAACAACCAAAGATTCAACCAAGTATAGGAATCATGTTACATATGATTTCAAAGATGATTCCAAAACATGATTTACTTAGATATACCAATTTAAGTACTACTTGGTTTGAATCAAGGTGATGTATCCAAAACAATGAATCAATTCAAAACATAAACATGTTAAGGACACAACAAATCATAGTTTAGCATGCTAACAAAGATTTACCAATAATTAGAACAAAGCATGAAAACATATGATTAGGAAAAGCAAGCTTACTTAGTGATTTAACTTCATTAATCCCAAGCTTTAGCTTTCCTAATGACCCTTAGTATCCCTTAGCTCATTCCCCTTTGTTTGGCCTCAAATCACCTCAAGGAGGGCCTAAGAGTTCCCCTTTTAATCAACACTTTTTCAATGGGAATGAACTAGTATTTATACCCAAAAAGTGGGTTTCTGCGAGTCCCCGGTCGACCCCATGACAGGCCCGGTCGACCCCATCCAAACGGTCAGAAAAATGACCGTTGGAGAGCCAACGGCTCTCTGCCCAGTCGACCCGCAGTGTACGCGGTCGACCGGGATGTGTACTCGGTCGACCGGGTACACTGGGCCCTGGGCCACTTTTCCCATTTTGCATACTTTTGCAATTTTCAAAGATTTTTGATGTGGGACTTGTTGGGGCCATTAAATCAAGCTTGAAACATGATTTAAATCAATCTAAGTATTTTTTAAAATCATGAATCATAAAAAGCCACAAATCATTTGAGACTTTAAAACTTAGGCTAAGCTTGATTCTTAAAAACTCTTTTCAAAACTAAATGCATCCAAGTTTTAAAATCAAAACATGCATGAACCAAGATTTCTAAAAACAATGCATGTGAAAATCAAGATTTCAAGATTTCTAAATCAATGCTCATGTGAAAACTCAAATGATGATTTAAATGATAATGCATCCATCAAATTGCAAACACAAAATCCCTAACAATGGCCTCTTGTTCTGATTGTTCCTTTGTTGATAGTTCTGCTGCTGGCCTTGACCCTTTCCTTGGTTCTTGACGATCTTGTTGTGGAAGTTCTCAAATTTGTATGCTCTCTTGACAGCTTCTTCAAAGGTAACGGGTGGTACAACCCCGGTAGCATCCCTCTCAATAATCGGGTGAAATCCCTCAAGGAACTTGGTTATCTTCTTCTCCTCTGTGTCTACCAACTCCGGTGCATACCTTGACAATCTCTCAAATTTGGTGAGGTATTCGAGGACTGTCATGTTTCCTTGCACAAGTTGCTGAAATTCTACTGCCTTTTGTCTCTTGACATGTGTAGGTACATATTTCTCTCCAAACTGTTTCTTGAAGCTAGCCCAAGCTTCTGCATCAGCCATTGTCCTGTATTCTGCCTTGACGGTCTTCCACCAAATATCTGCTAAACCCACAAACATAGAGGCTGCAAGCTGTACACGTTCTACACCAGTACATATGAAGATCTCAAATATGTTTTCGGTGTGCTCAAGCCAATCATCTGCTGCCATTGGATCCTCAGTCCCCAAACATTCTTTCGGTCCTCTCTTCCTGAACTGCTCATTAACACATTAGGATCATTCCCTCTAATATTCACCGGACCAGGTGGTGCAACTGGGATTGGTTCCGGTCTCCTCTCCAATATCCCCAACAACTGTTCCTGCATTTGAGCTATCTCCCTAGCATGATCCTCGTCTTTCTTAAGCATCTGTTCTTGCAATCTGGTCTGTGTCTCATATGCTTATGCTTGGAGCCTAGCCTGATTCTCATTGGCCTGGCGTTGTTGGTCTATCATAGCCTGCATCATCTGTTGGAATTGGTTCTGCATGTTGTTGTCTTGTGGTTCCTCTTCAATAGGCTCCGTATTCTCACTGTTACTGGCAACGTGATTACTGTTTGCAGTTCTTTTGCAAGGTGGCATAACGCTGCAAAACAAATTGTTAGCACATATAAATCAAGTACAGGGTGGTCACACATTGCTCACACGATTCTATCTAACGAATCCTCGCCACGTACTTAAGATTTCTAGTTTCTTTTAGTTGCCTGAAACATGTCCCGCTCTGATACAAGTCCTGTCGCGACCCCGGACCGGGAAACTAGGGGAAAGGGAGGATCCGAGTCCGGGAATCGGGACACGGGTGGGGTGATGCCGCGCCACGTGCATCTCTTTGGCTAAACCGCATACGGAATTAAAAGAATATTTATCCGTGCACGTGATTTCCCACAGGGTTCCGCGGTGAGGATTATCTTTACACATCATCTCACATATAACCATATCAAACATATTCTCAAGATTGCGGAAGCGTGTAGCAAACCATATTAGTACTATTCAATTCCATAAGCAAGACTGATTTATGATTAACATAACAAGCTATCAGAATGAGCAATGATCATAAGCATATTTCCCCAAAGGTAAAGTTAAGTATATTTACAAAATATCAGTTGATTAATGCCCCAAAATAACGGTCAACAAAGACCGTACAACCAAATGAAACCTAAAACAAAGATATTATAATTCCCAAAGTGTATCGTTCTCAAGGCAAGGCCGAATGTCTACATGACATCATCGGCTTGCCACTAAATCACTCGTTGCGGTTCACCGACCGCCTCCTCCGGCTCCTCCTCAATGGCAATGAGCTCGGGACCTGAGTACCAAAATAAATGGATCAGACACGACGGTCTGGCAGGTGGGTGAAAAGATATAACAATAATAAAACAATGATACCATGCAAGAGTTAAGAAAACCTGCGTATAAATAATGAATTTCATAAGAAATAATGCATCATTTGTTAAACAACAACATGGACGATATAAAACAGTAGAGGTACCAAGGATAAGGAACTGTCAAGATGGCAACCCACACAAAGCTATATCCTCTCTCACCGAAGTGAAGAGAGCGCATACCCTAACAGGATCATTGACCTCAGTCACACAAAGTGAGGTGGGACAATGATAAATACTATAATATACATATATATATACTCTGCGGGACCACGGTAGCGAACCGGGTAAAAACTCTGCACATTCCAGACTGCAGCTGACTATCAGGAGGGGAAGGAGCCCCAAGTCGGTGGATCAAACCGACGAGGTCGTCCAAGCTCAGTGGTGCCGACTCTTAGGTCAAATACGATAAATCAAATCACATGCACAGTAAGAAACGGGGTGCCAAGATGCACAGAATACCCAATCACCTCAAGTTGACATATACCGGTTAGCAAAAGCTAAGCACATCTCTTCTAGTACTCTTGAAATAGTCTAGTCGTATCATATGGGTTGAAATCCCAAAATAGGAGTTTGGTTGAAAATCAAATATAATTAGTTTTCCATACCTTTACAGGCTAACAATAGGGTTTCTAGAATTGAATCAATGCGAATAGGGTCCCGTATGTCGGTTATGATGAAATTTTGGTACTCTTTGAGGGTTAGGGACATTCCGGGTCCTTATACACATTGGTCAATCTAGAAAACCTCATGGAATCTCCATGATGAGGTTCCTCCTTCCTTCGGACTTCAAACAATGCCTTACCCATCCTTGAATAACATTGGGACTCCAAACAATACCTCCACACTATAGCCCCTCACAATTTACTAAATGCATCATTACAGGTTCAATGTCTTCAAATAAGAAAATAAGGGATAGAGCTGAATTGGACTTGAGTATGGGCTTGGAATGAATCTGGAAATTAGTCCCACAATTCTCTTATTTTACAGTTCATCTCATTTCAGTCCGATCGATCGGGCTCCTTGGCCGATCGATCGGTCCTGAATTGCTTCCAGTTATTTACAGTCCGATCGATCGGACCTGATGGGCGATCGATCGATCCTGAAAACCCTCTCAGTTATTTACAGTCCGATCGATCGGACCTGATGGGCGATCGATCGGTCCTGAAAACCCTCTCAGTTATTTACAGTCCGATCGATCGGACCTGATGGGCGATCGATCGGTCCTGTAACGAATCTCAACCCATTTGGTTGAATTCTTCTTTTGTCCAACTCCTATCCATTTCCTTTCTTTCCCCTTCTTCCATACATATCTTCACGAATAATTGGGCTATTCCTTGACCTCATTATCTCATCAAATCGTCATTCAAGATCAATAAGACTAAGCATCAAACATGATAAATCATTAAAACCCTTAATGAAGACAAATCAAGATTTTTGCAGAAAACATGATAAAACACATGAGAATCATTTCATCCACTTGCCTTGGGTCCAATGCAAATCAATTTGAGCTCTAATCACCTCTTAGGCCCCCAATCAAACACCTATACACAAAACCCCCAAATCCAAACCCTAGATGATCAAAATCCAAGTAAAACAAGACGGAATTTTCCAATAATTGAAATGGAGTTTCCCTAGGGCTAAACAAACAAGATTATAAAACTTTTTAGGAAGATCACTTACAAGGAAGTTCTTCAAAAAGCAAGGTGTTGTCCAAAGCAAGTTTTGGAGTGGGCGGTTTTCTTCAAAAATGGTGTCAAGATGAAGCCCTTGAGATGAGGAAGAAGATTGTAGCCTCTAATTCCCCATTAGCACTAACTTAGTGGGGATTGAAGATGAAGAGGCAAGAAAAAGGATAAGGGAAAACCCTTAGGGCTGGGATTTCTCTCCTCCTCTAGGGTTTTTGCCAGAAATGGGAAAAAGAAGAAGAAGCTTTCTATATATAGTAAGTGGGAGTGGGGCCCACGACTTAAAAGACTTCTCGGGCTCAAAACATGGTTTTCGGGGCTTCAAACGAATTCGATGAAGAAGACAAAGTTGCTCGGCAAAATTTCTAGTTTCCAAAAAGTATATATTTTGCACCTTTTGGTGACATTGAAATCGGTGTCCAGATTTTGGGTAAAAAGACCATTTTGCCCTCAATTAGTGAAAAATCGGGTTTAAGTTCCTTGAATGAAAACGATGTCAACATGAAAGTTGTAGGGATTAACAAGATAAGTCCAATGGGGTTAAAAACACGATTCTTGAAAATCATCGGTAAACCCCCAATCTCACACAATTCGTAATAAGAACCCCCAAAGGGTCCCACAAATCAAAAGGCTCTCCAAATTCCCCAAAGCTATCATAAAAGCTATTCAAATCCCCAACTAATCCAAAACCACTAAACACACTTAAAACTAAAACACCACTTAATCAACTCTAAACGAGGTCTCTCGGGTCGGGGTCTTACATCCTCCACCCCTTAGGACATTTGGTCCTCCAAATGGCGATTAAAACTCACCTCCGGTAGGAGATGTGGGTACTTTTTCTGAACTTGATCCCGTAATTCCCAAGTTGCTTCTTCCGGTCCATGATTCTCCCAAAGTACCTTGACCCACCGAATAGTCCGAGTTCTCAATTCTTGTTCCTTGGTGTCAATGATCTGCTTAGGCTTCTCAACATAGGTCGCATCTTCTCGAATTTCTAACGGCTCATAACGGAGTATGTGTAGTCTGTCGGGAACGTACTTCTTCAACATAGACACATGAAACACATTGTGTACGCCGGAGAGTTCGGGTGGTAAGGCTAACCTGTAAGCCACATCACCAATCCTACTCACAATGTCATACGGTCCAATGTATCTCCTAGACAATTTGCCATTCTGCCCAAACCTCAAAGTTCCACGAGTAGGTGACACTTTCAAGAAAACCTTATCTCCTTCTTTAAATTGTAAATCCCTTCTGTGGGAGTCTGCATAACTCTTCTGTCTACTCTGAGCCACTTTCAGACGTTCTTGGATCAACTTGACCTTGTCGCTTGTCTCACTAACAATGGTCGGTCCATGGAAACTGCGAGTACCAACTTCTTCCCAACAAACAGGTGTTCTACACCTTCTGCCATACAAAGCCTCAAAAG
This sequence comes from Litsea cubeba, assembly GCA_012931725.1. NCBI lineage: Eukaryota > Viridiplantae > Streptophyta > Magnoliopsida > Laurales > Lauraceae > Litsea > Litsea cubeba. The sequence continues at coordinate 119,870,134 of CM022946.1, forward strand.
GTGCCATACCGATACTCGAGTGGAAACTGTTGTTGTAAGCGAACTCACATAACGGTAAGGCTTCATCCCACTGAGTCTTGAAATCTAACACACAAGCTCGAAGCATATCCTCAAGTGTCTGAATTGTCCTCTCCGACTGACCATCGGTCTGTGGGTGATAGGCTGTGCTGAACTGTAACTTCGTACCCATAGACTCATGCAATGTCTTCCAAAATCTTGAGACAAATCTGCTGTCTCTATCGGATGTGATGGAAACTGGCTGCCCATGACGGCTGACAATCTCTGTGACAAAGAACTGTGCCAAAGGTAACATATGCATCTTCTTTCCAGTCTTCATCGGTAGGAAATGAGCTGACTTGGTGAGACGGTCCACTATGACCCAAATAGCATCATTGCCCTTACTAGTCTTTGGTAAACCCGATATGAAGTCCATGGTAATATGCTCCCATTTCCATTCCGGAATCTCTAATGGCCGTAGTAACCCTGGAGGCTTCTGGTGTTCTGCCTTGATTAATTGACATATCATACAACGAGAGACGAAAGCTGCTATCTCTCTCTTCATGTTGTTCCACCAAAATCTGCCCTTCAAATCCTGATACATTTTCGTACTGCCCGGGTGTATGGAATACTTGGTATTGTGAGCCTCAGACATGATATCATTCCTCAAGTCCTCCAAGTTAGGCACACACAGACGGTCTCGGTAATACAAAACTCCATCTACAACACGAAAATCCGGACGATCTGCTAAGTGCTCAGAAATCTTAGCCAACTCTGGGTCTTGTAACTGATTCTCTTTGATCTTCTGAATGAACGAAGGCTCTGACACTGACATGTTTGCTAACATGACACCCTCTCTTAGTGGCTGAAAATCTACTCTCATCTCCTCTAACTGTTGTACCACATAAGTCCCCCGAAGACTTGCCATGCTCACTGACTTTCTGCTCAAGGCATCTGCAACTATATTCGCTTTTCCCGGGTGATACTTGATTGGAAAATCATAGTCTTTAATATATTCCATCCATCTCCTCTGCCTCATGTTCAACTCCTTCTGAGAAAACAAGTACTGTAGGCTACGGTGATCGGAGTGAACCTCAAACTTCTCTCCATAGAGGTAGTGTCTCCACATCTTCAAAGCTAAAACAACTGCGGCCAACTCGAGATCATGTGTTGCATAGTTCTTCTCATGATCTTTCAACTGCCGTGACCCATATGCAACTACCTTCCCATCTTGCATTAGCACGCATCCAAGCCCAACATTAGAAGCATCGGTAAAAATGGTAAAACCGCCGCTCCCAGATGGCAAAGTGAGGACTGGAGCTGTAGTCAATCTCTTCTTCAGCTCTTGGAAACTAGCTTCACACTTGTCCGTCCAAACATATGGTGCATTCTTCCTTGTCAACTTCGTCAAAGGTGACGCAATCGACGAGAATCCTTGTACAAACCTCCGATAATATCCTGCCAATCCAAGAAAACTCCTGATTTCTGATGCATTCTTCGGTCTATCCCAATTCATGACTGCCTCAATCTTGGACGGGTCCACTGATAATCCTTCTTTGGAGATGATATGACCCAAAAATGTGACTTGGTCCAACCAAAATTCACACTTACTAAGTTTTGCAAACAACTGATTCTCCCTCAAGAGCTGGAGTGCTATCCTCAAATGTTCTTCATGCTCTCCTTTGGTCTTGGAATACACCAAAATATCATCAATAAACACCACTGTAAACTGATCCAAATACTCTGCAAATATTTTGTTCATCAATGCCATGAAAACTGCCGGTGCATTAGTCAAACCAAATGGCATCACTAGAAACTCATAGTGTCCATATCTTGTCCGAAAGGCTGTTTTTGGTACATCTGAATCTCTAACTCTCAACTGATGGTAGCCTGACCTCAAATCAATCTTCGAAAAGTAAGCAGCTCCTTGCAACTGATCGAACAATTCATCTATCCTTGGCAATGGATATTTGTTTTTGATGGTCACTTGGTTCAATCTTCTATAGTCAACACACATTCTCATGGAACCATCCTTCTTCTTCACAAATAAAACTGGTGCTCCCCACGGTGACACACTAGGTCTCACAAAACCTTTGTTCAAAAGTTCTTGCAATTGCATCTTCAACTCTCCCAATTCTGCCGGGGCCATTCTGTAAGGTGCGATAGATGTCGGAGCAGTCCCCGGTAACAACTCAATAGTGAAGTCTATCTCTCTAATGGGTGGCAATCCTGGTATCTCCTTCGGGAAAACATCCGGAAACTCACAAACAATTGGGATCTCCTCCACCCCTGGGGACCGTTTATCCTCCGTGATAAACGCCAAATAACCCTCACAACCACTTTTTAGAAGTCTATCAGCCTTCAACGCTGAAATAAATCCTGCACCAGAATTACTCCTCTCTCCCTGAAACAACACCCCTGCTTTGGTCTCCTCTAACTTAAAAGTTAGGGTTTTATGGAAACAATCCATCGTAGCATGGTATCCTGCTAACCAATTCATCCCTAGGATGACATCAAAATCCTGCATCTCTAATAAAATGAGATCTGTCGGTAATACTACTTCTCCTATCATGACTGGACAACTAGGGTAAAAAGTTCTACAAACAACTTCCTTACCTAAAGGGGTAGTCACAGTCAAAATGAAACTCAACTCTCTAGCATGCATATCAATCAACTTAGCAAATTTTGGAGATAGGAATGAGTGAGTAGAGCCAGGGTTAAACAAAACCTTAGCATCAAAACCACAGACGAGAAGTGTACCTTCCACTACATTGCCTTCAGCCTCTGCATCAGCTCTATTGACAGCATAGAGTTGTGCCCTCTGTTGTGGTCTGTTCTGTCCTTGCTGTTGCCTGCCTTGTGGTGCATTCCTGTTCTGATTCTGAGGACGCTGATTCTGATTTTGATTCTGCCCTTGCTGACGGGCCTGTTGTTGCTGTTGTTGCTGTGGCCTAAACTATTGCTGAGGTGCCTGTTGTTGTAGTGGCCTTGCTTGATTCTGAACTACTAACGCATTCTGAGGTGGTGCCTGACACTGTACTCCCTGCTGCTGTCTATTCTGTCTATCTGGCCTTGGGCAATCCCTCATCTGGTGGTCCAATGAACCACATCTAAAACATGCCCCTGTGATAGAACGACATTGGGCATTCCCATGATATTTTCCACAATGGATACAAACTCCTTGATTCTGTGCATTCTGCTCTTGTCTTGGCCTCTTGTTCTGATTGTTCCTTTGTTGATAGTTCTGCTGCTGGCCTTGACCCTTTCCTTGGTTCTTGACGATCTTGTTGTGGAAGTTCTCAAATTTGTATGCTCTCTTGACAGCTTCTTCAAAGGTAACGGGTGGTACAACCCCGGTAGCATCCCTCTCAATAATCGGGTGAAGTCCCTCAAGGAACTTGGTTATCTTCTTCTCCTCTGTGTCTACCAACTCCGGTGCATACCTTGACAATCTCTCAAATTTGGTGAGGTATTCGAGGACTGTCATGTTTCCTTGCACAAGTTGCTGAAATTCTACTGCCTTTTGTCTCTTGACATGTGTAGGTACATATTTCTCTCCAAACTGTTTCTTGAAGCTAGCCCAAGCTTCTGCATCAGCCATTGTCCTGTATTATGCCTTGACGATCTTCCACCAAATATCTGCTAAACCCACAAACATAGAGGCTGCAAGCTGTACACGTTCTACACCGGTACATATGAAGATCTCAAATATGTTTTCGGTGTGCTCAAGCCAATCATCTGCTGCCATTGGATCCTCAGTCCCCAAACATTCTTTCGGTCCTCTCTTCCTGAACCGCTCATACAACACATTAGGATCATTCCCTCTAATATTCACCGGACCAGGTGGTGCAACTGGGATTGGTTCCGGTCTCCTCTCCAATATCCCCAACAACTGTGCCTGCATTTGAGCTATCTCCCTAGCATGATCCTCGTCTTTCTTAAGCATCTGTTCTTGCAATCTGGTCTGTGTTTCATATGCTTGTGCTTGGAGCCTAGCCTGATTCTCATTGGCCTGGCGTTGTTGGTCTATCATAGCCTGCATCATCTGTTGGAATTGGTTCTGCATGTTGTTGTCTTGTGGTTCCTCTTCAATAGGCTCCGTATTCTCACTGTTACTGGCAACGTGATTACTGTTTGCAGTTCTTTTGCGAGGTGGCATAACGCTGCAAAACAAATTGTTAGCACATATAAATCAAGTACAGGGTGGTCACACATTGCTCACACGATTCTATCTAACGAATCCTCGCCACGTACTTAAGATTTCTAGTTTCTTTTAGTTGCCTGAAACATGTCCCGCTCTGATACAAGTCCTGTCGCGACCCCGGACCGGGAAACTAGGGGAAAGGGAGGATCCGAGTCCGGGAATCGGGACACGGGTGGGGTGATGCCGCGCCACGTGCATCTCTTTGGCTAAACCGCACACGGAATTAAAAGAATATTTATCCGTGCACGTGATTTCCCACAGGGTTCCGCGGTGAGGATTATCTTTACACATCATCTCACTTATAACCATATCAAACATATTCTCAAGATTGCGGAAGCGTGTAGCAAACCATATTAGTACTATTCAATTCCATAAGCAAGACTGATTTATGATTAACATAACAAGCTATCAGAATGAGCAATGATCATAAGCATATTTCCCCAAAGGTAAAGTTAAGTATATTTACAAAATATCAGTTGATTAATGCCCCAAAATAACGGTCAACAAAGACCGTACAACCAAATGAAACCTAAAACAAAGATATTATAATTCCCAAAGTGTATCGTTCTCAAGGCAAGGCCGAATGTCTACATGACATCATTGGCTTGCCACTCAATCACTCGTTGCGGTTCACCGACCGCCTCCTCCGGCTCCTCCTCAATGGCAATGAGCTCGGGACCTGAGTACCAAAATAAATGGATCAGACACGACGGTCTGGCAGGTGGGTGAAAAGATATAACAATAATAAAACAATGATACTATGCAAGAGTTAAGAAAACCTGCGTATAAATAATGAATTTCATAAGAAATAATGCATCATTTGTTAAACAACAACATGGACGATATAAAACAGTAGAGGTACCAAGGATAAGGAACTGTCAAGATGGCAACCCACACAAAGCTATATCCTCTCTCACCGAAGTGAAGAGAGCGCATACCCTAACAGGATCATTGACCTCAGTCACACAAAGTGAGGTGGGACAATGATAAATACTATAATATACATATATATATACTCTGCGGGACCACGGTAGCGAACCGGGTAAAAACTCTGCACATTCCAGACTGCAGCTGACTATCAGGAGGGGAAGGAGCCCCAAGTCGGTGGATCAAACCGACGAGGTCGTCCAAGCTCAGTGGTGCCGACTCTTAGGTCAAATACGATAAATCAAATCACATGCACAGTAAGAAACGGGGGTGCCAAGATGCACAGAATACCCAATCACCTCAAGTTGACATATACCGGTTAGCAAAAGCTAAGCACATCTCTTCTAGTACTCTTGAAATAGTCTAGTCGTATCATATGGGTTGAAATCCCAAAATAGGAGTTTGGTTGAAAATCAAATATAATTAGTTTTCCATACCTTTACAGGCTAACAATAGGGTTTCTAGAATTGAATCAATGCGAATAGGGTCCCGTATGTCGGTTATGATGAAATTTTGGTACTCTTTGAGGGTTAGGGACATTCCGGGTCCTTATACACATTGGTCAATCTAGAAAACCTCATGGAATCTCCATGATGAGGTTCCTCCTTCCTTCGGACTTCAAACAATGCCTTACCCATCCTTGAATAACATTGGGACTCCAAACAATACCTCCACACTATAGCCCCTCACAATTTACTAAATGCATCATTACAGGTTCAGTGTCTTCAAATAAGAAAATAAGGGATAGAGCTGAATTGGACTTGAGTATGGGCTTGGAATGAATCTGGAAATTAGTCCCACAATTCTCTTATTTTACAGTTCATCTCATTTCAGTCCGATCGATCGGGCTCCTTGGCCGACCGATCGGTCCTGAATTGCTTCCAGTTATTTACAGTCCGATCGATCGGACCTGATGGGCGATCGATCGATCCTGAAAACCCTCTCAGTTATTTACAGTCCGATCGATCGGACCTGATGGGCGATCGATCGGTCCTGAAAACCCTCTCAGTTATTTACAGTCCGATCGATCGGACCTGATGGGCGATCGATCGGTCCTGTAACGAATCTCAACCCATTTGGTTGAATTCTTCTTTTGTCCAACTCCTATCCATTTCCTTTCTTTCCCCTTCTTCCATACATATCTTCACGAATAATTGGGCTATTCCTTGACCTCATTATCTCATCAAATCGTCATTCAAGATCAATAAGACTAAGCATCAAACATGATAAATCATTAAAACCCTTAATGAAGACAAATCAAGATTTTTGCAGAAAACATGATAAAACACATGAGAATCATTTCATCCACTTGCCTTGGGTCCAATGCAAATCAATTTGAGCTCTAATCACCTCTTAGGCCCCCAATCAAACACCTATACACAAAACCCCCAAATCCAAACCCTAGATTATCAAAATCCAAGTAAAACAAGACGGAATTTTCCAATAATTGAAATGGAGTTTCCCTAGGGCTAAACAAACAAGATTATAAAACTTTTTAGGAAGATCACTTACAAGGAAGTTCTTCAAAAAGCAAGGTGTTGTCCAAAGCAAGTTTTGGAGTGGGCGGTTTTCTTCAAAAATGGTGTCAAGATGAAGCCCTTGAGATGAGGAAGAAGATTGTAGCCTCTAATTCCCCATTAGCACTAACTTAGTGGGGATTGAAGATGAAGTGGCAAGAAAAAGGATAAGGGAAAACCCTTAGGGCTGGGATTTCTCTCCTCCTCTAGGGTTTTTGCCAGAAATGGGAAAAAGAAGAAGAAGCTTTCTATATATAGTAAGTGGGAGTGGGGCCCACGACTTAAAAGACTTCTCGGGCTCAAAACATGGTTTTCGGGGCTTCAAACGAATTCGACGAAGAAGACAAAGTTGCTCGGCAAAATTTCTAGTTTCCAAAAAGTATATATTTTGCACCTTTTGGTGACATTGAAATCGGTGTCCAGATTTTGGGTAAAAGACCATTTTGCCCTCAATTAGTGAAAAATCGGGTTTAAGGTCCTTGAATGAAAACGATGTCAACATGAAAGTTGTAGGGATTAACAAGATAAGTCCAATGGGGTTAAAAACACGATTCTTGGAAATCATCGGTAAACCCCCAATCTCACACAATTCGTAATAAGAACCCCCAAAGGGTCCCACAAATCAAAAGGCTCTCCAAATTCCCCAAAGCTATCATAAAAGCTATTCAAATCCCCAACTAATCCAAAACCACTAAACACACTTAAAACTAAAACACCACTTAATCAACTCTAAACGAGGTCTCTCGGGTCGGGGTCTTACACTACCAAACAAGATCCAAAAGAATCGTGTTTGCAAAATGTTGCAACGCAGAGGAACCAAGTGCTGCATCAACATTTTGTGTGGCCCAATCAATCCAGATCTGACTTCTAAATGTATAGGGTCCCTAAAACAGAGTTGTTCATAAATATACCAGTCACTTGCAAAGTGTACTCCAGACGACTACAAGGAATTAGAGAATAAGAGAATAGGAGAGAAATCAGCTATCCATATGCTTCGATTTCCCTGTATAGAGCCTTTGGCAACTGTAGATTTGAGCATCATTCCTTGTACATGGTTCCTATCTACAATAACTTGATCAATGGTCTTGAAGGGCCCTTTTGACAGGTCCAATTGGACAATGTCCACCACACCACATAGTCCAAATAGCAATTCACAATTCGGGTTAGGGTTTTGCCAGGCAGCTGAATGTAAATACTTGTTCCACCCCAACCAGACTCTAACTACAGAGGTGGAGGTGTTTCAGTCATCAACTCCCTCAGAACCAACATAGACAACTGCTACATCACCCATTTCACCACAGATGGGATCCTAGTCCAAGGTGGCCATGAGACATACATAAGGAACTCCTTCCTGGGCTAACACATTACTGCCGGTGGTGACCCAGATGAGAAAAACTTCTCTGTAACTGCCATCAACCTTAGGGGCAACGACAATGCTACCACCGACGTCGTTATCTTCTCTGCTGCAATTGGTAAACCTCTCCATACATGGTGGTTTCCTCATATGCAGTTACACCTAAAGTGAACCCTTTTGAATCTATTTATGTAGTTACACCTGCCACTAGCAACCACATGGTACAATTCCAACAAAATATTTGATCTCAAACTGGGCATCAAACTGATAATCAAATTTAACATTCAACATACATCATTAAACAAGACATACATCATCAAATCTAAATCTAAATTTGACAAGAGCAAGTTGGCCATTCAACTACAAAAATAAACCAAATGTCATGTTCATGGGTTAACATCGGAACCAGACACATCCGAAGAGCTGTCGTCATTAGGTGTATCGGATGGAGCTTCTGGGATTATTGGAATGTCCACACGTAAGTCTTCAGTCCCCCTAAAAATAAAACACATGCAACATAATTAGTGATGTAAACTGAAAAAAAAAATTATCAAATCACTACCTATTTAAGATAGCTGGGCAATTCCGTTTGTCATGTGAAACACCACGCTGATTGCATCCACGACAAAGTCGTTCTTTCTTTTGAGCTTTCTCCTTTGATGACTTTAGTCTTTTTGGACGGCCCTTAGTTGTAGCATGACGTGGTTCAATCAATTGCACCGCATCACTAACTACATCACTAACCACTTTGTTTTTTCCATTGGATGTATGTTCTCCTCCAAGTTCAAGTTGATTCATTTTGCGACACATTTTATGAAGATCATTCAGCACATTTATTGCATATTCGTATGTCTTTGAACACATACTTGCCTCATTAGAAACCATGTTACCCCAATAAGACAAATCACCATGCCGGACAATCAACGAGTTACCACCACTAGTATTCCCCACCATCACACATTTGCTGTATTCCGTACCATCTCTCGCATGACGAGTCCATCTCTTTAATATAAAATGCTCAGGCAAGGTAAATATCATCTCGTGTTTCAATGCAGCAATTATATGATTGCAAGGAATTCCTCGAAACTCAAAAAGTTTGCAAGAGCAGTTTGCACATTTAGAATCTTTCTTGAAAATGACCCTTTGAGAAGTTTTGCAATTATTTTTCATGGACCAAACATCATAAATGCTCTCTGCCGCATCTTCGTTTACAAGTTTGGGAATGGATGAGACCATTGCCATGAATTGTACCTAAAACTCATTGAAAATTTTTCTCGAATATATTCTGGCCATTTGTTCCTCCATCCCCAAATCTGTGAGGAGTTTTGGCTTCGTTTGCAAGTTTTCATGCTCCGCTTTTAACTCTTTACACCTTTGACGTGTGATGGCACGTTCAAAGCGCATCATAAATTCATGCAAACCACACTTATGTGTTTCAAATTGTTTAAGGAAGGCATTGAAACTTTCACTTCTCTGCGATGATGACATTCCAGCAAAAAACATACCCTTTAAAAAGATTGGTACCCACATCTCACGAAGCGTGTACATGTCTTCTAGCCAACTGTCTTCCTTCAAATTATAGTGATTTCGTAACCTGGCCCATTCCATCTCAAAATGATCAATTGAGACAGCATTGTAAACAATTTTATTTATTGCATCCATAAGCCCGTCAGCATGAATTGCAATTCCGCCTAACTTGGATGGCAACTTTTGCATAATGTGCCAAACACAGAATCGATGTCGGTTGGCAGGCATAACATGATTAATTGCTTTCCTCATCGCGGGATCTTGGTCTGTTACAATTGCTTCTGGTGGACCCGCAGGCATAACTTCCAACCAACGTTCAAATAGCCACATAAATGAATCAAAACTCTCATTTGATAAAAAAAACCACTTCCGAATATGACTGTTTGATCATGGTGATTTACTCCCATAAATGCACCGAAAATAAGATCATATTTATTGGTTTGATATGTTGTGTCAAAAGTAACAACATCACCAAAAACGATGTATGAAAGCCTACATAGATGATCTGCCCAAAAAAAAATGCTTGATTTGATTGTTATCATCTGTCTCTATAGAATAATTAAAACCCGGATTCATCTCTTTCATGTATTCGAAATATTCATGCAACATACTACCATCTCGCCCCTTCTTTGCTTTCTGCTTGTCCCGATGGTGATTTCTCATGTCCTGCTCATTGAAATCAACTGCTCCTGAACCACCAGCTTGTGTGCTTAAGAGTCCCATTTGATTTGCAGGACGTATGTTATTCTCTTCAAAAGCATCTATTAATTTTTTTATGAGCCGGAGTAATCTTTCGATGTGAACGAAACATATGGGTTTTACGTGGAGTAGATAAGACATGAGTGCTACAACCAATTTGTTAACAACCCAATGACCGACTGTGATTTTTTTCACAATCATCTCTGCTCCACATTTTTCTCTCGTATATGGAACACACTTCTGTGCCACATAACCTCGTTCAATTCTTTGACCTTGTTTGGCGCACATAAACTGCTTCCAATATACTTTACCCCTCTTTTTTTTATCTGAACCACGCCTAACACCAAAACCTGTAGCCCTCGCATAAGTATTATAAAATTCGTACGCTTCTTCCAAGTCATGAAAATACATTCCGACCTGTGGGGTTTTATCATCATCTACATCAGGCATGAATATTTTACTCATGGAAGATGCAGCTGATTCCATCTTCTCATGCATAGCCAAATGTGAACAACAAACCCAGAATAGACATGAAGGAAAAAAAATTTCAGGGATAACATAATTGCACATCATATATTCTCAACAAAAAAAAATGTGGATAAAATAAAATAAATTAACTCCCAAAATATTTCATTTGAGAAATACCTGAGTGTTTCCATGGTGGTTAGGTGACCCACCACTATGGTCGGAGCTAGAGAACTCTTCTACCTCATTACCGGCGGGTAACGTCTGGGAGAACAGTGCCGAGTGGAAAGAGATAGGGTCATCCATGTATAGCAAAAATATGACCTGGTTGGAGCTGTAATAGAAATCAATAAATAAGAAAGGAACCCATTGGGCATAGATTATGAGAAAGTAATCAAATGTGATGCTTTAAATGAAAGTGCAAGGCACTGAAATCTAATCCAAAGAAGGTTCCAACCACAGCCTACACAAAATTAAATTTGATTTGATTCAAGCATCAAACCCATTATTTTGGCTCCCATCCATTCTCCATATTCAAATGTCTACCAAAAGCCTGAGAAACGAAAGAAAAAAAGACTTTCAAACACTCTTCTTTGCTTTCAGCTCTTCTTTTATTAGACCTCTGCAGAACCCAACATCAGAAAACACAAAAAAAGCTCTTTCTTTTTGGGTTTTGAGGAAGAAAGAGGTGCTCATGCTATGGTTTGGGTTTTTAGCAGAAAAAGATATATGGGTTTCAGAAAGGAGGTTGCATGTTGGGGATATAGTTTATGCACAAGGTGCACACAGGCCCCTTATCTCCATGTCCTTAGCACCCAACACCCAACACTCATTACAGCTCTACCCATTAGAAGAAAGGAACCAATACAAACAATCAGGATAAAACTTTTTCCAAGTGGGTACAGTAATAACATGCAAAAAAAAAAGAGGCAATGTTCTTCAAATGAAATATGACCTGGCTCCGGGAGAGATGGAGCAGGTGACCCTCAATACTCCCTTCCGTTGGATTTGGGCAACAGCAACAGCATGGTTGGTTATTAGGGGCAACTCCCAAATCAGTTAGAGATCTCACACTAGCTCATGTTAAGAGCCATTTGCAGGTATGGATAAACTCTCACTCTCTCACAGACATAGTTGATAGAAAGTGGAGCAGAGATAGGAAATAGAAGCAAGTGGTCATCATTTCACAATAATACATGCGATTCCACAGAGAGAGACCCATATGAATGTTTAGTATTATTTTATGTAAACGAGGTCATAACCCCAACAAAAAACAACACCACTATAACATTGTTCATTCCCCGCTGTGCAATCAGATGGGTAGATGGCTTCTCCTCTCGATTCATAGCATCGGCAACACCCAACACCCATTACAGCTCTACTCATTAGAAGAAAGGAACCAATACAAACAATCGGGATAAAACTTTTTCCAAGTGGGTGCAGTAATAACAGGCAAAAAAAAAAGGCAATGTTCTTCAAATGAAATATGACCTGGCTCCGGGAGAGATGGAGCAGGTGACCCTCAGTCCTCCCTTCCGTTGGATTTGGGAAAAAGCAACAGCGTGGGGGATTTTCCGTGCCGCCGGGACATCGTGAGAGATTAGAGAGAAATGGGAGGCCGAGATGGAGAGGTGTGAGAGAGGAGACGCAGGGTGAGAGGGATCGATCTCCGCTATTCGATTCCGGCGATTGTTTCCAGTCACTCCTCAAGCCTCCATTCCGTTGGATTTGGGCAAAAGAGAACAGCGTGAAATGGGATGCTGAGAGAGGAGAGAGATGAGACGCCGGGATCGATGGCGCGATTTGGCTCTGGGAGAGATGGAGCAGGTGACCCTGAAGACTCCATTCCGTTGGATTTAGGCGAAAGCCGGGATCTAGGGCTCGATTTGGCTCCGGGAGAGATGGTGCGGGTGACCCTCAACCCTCCATTCCGTTGGATTTGGGCGAAAACACTGCGTGGGTTTTTTTTTCCCACTTTTCATTTCCCTCTCATGTTTTATAAGGGAGCCATAAGAATCGTTGGATCTGGACCAAATTTAGACGATGGGGATGAGTCCATATACAATTAGGTGACGAGCGATGAGAAGCAGCGGCCATATGACTAGCCGACTACCAGCAACAGCTAGCCAGAGGATACAATGAAAGGGTCAGAGAAAGGAGTTTCTCAGTAGGAGAGCTGGTCCTGAAGAAAACCCTCCCAGCTGACAGAGATCCAAACGAAGGCAAATTGACCCCGAACTGGCATGGCCCGTTCAGGATAGTTTCAGTAGCAGGGCGATCTTCTTACAAACTTGAAGACTTAAAAGGCAGGCAGTTGCCGAGACTATTAAATGCATCCCACTTGAAGAAGTTCTTTTTCAAAGATGTAATAAGAGTCTCATGATCAATAAAAGGAGCCTTCACCCTGTCATCCATCTGTGTCACCTTGTCTGAGTTCGGCACCTTCGGGTTCATACACCTTGGGACTGACCTTGGGTTCATACACCCAGGCTTCCCTAAACTCCGGGTTCATACACCCTGGGACTGACCTCGGGTTCATACACCCAGGCTTCCCTAAACTCCGGGTTCATACACCCTGGGACTGACCTCGGGTTCATACACCCAGACTTCCCTAAACTCCGGGTTCATACACCCTGGGATTGACTTCAGGTTCATACACCTGATCTTCCCTAAACTTTGGGTTCACGGACCCAGGGACCGACTCAGGGTTCATACACCCTCCAAGATCAATCCCGAATCCAGACTCACATAGCCGAAATCCTTTAAATTCTAGGTTCACCTCGGCCAATTCTGGGTCCACCTCGGCCAATTCTGGGTTCACCTCGGCCAAAGGAAAGACAGTGCAGAAAAATGCAGAAAGTGCAGAAAAGAGCATTGCTAGCACAGAAATGCAGAAAAAAGCAGTAGAGTGAAGAAAATGGCAGTGCAAGCACAAAAATACAGAAAGAAGCAAAAAATTGCAAAAAAAAAAAATGCAGAGTACACAGTTCATTTGGCACAAAAAATGTCATTTTTATTAAGTATGATTTCCTCATTACATGAGTTGCAGAAAAGAAAAATAAGATACAATAAGGAGGCTCGCAGTCCTCTGAAAACAGAAAAAGAAAGGAAGCTTCGAGGCTGATCTTCGCTGATCCACTGCTTGGAGGTTCTGGGAGACTCTGATCTTCACTGACTCTTCAGTCTGGTCTTCAGTGTCAGGAGCTCTTCAATACCCTATGGTTAGTTAGACCATGGTTTGCGAGCAAGCTCAAGTTCCTGGTCCACTGCTTGGAGATCTTCAGCCCGAAGGCTTCTCGATCTGGTCTTGAATGCCACACAAGACACTGCAGGATTAAGACAAGACCCTGCAGAATCAAGTGCTTAACCAACTCCCAACCACAGAGAATAATCACCTCCCAATCGCATAGGCAGGAGCTGATCTCTTCTCAGCCACATAGGCGGGAGTTGGCCGTGGACCCGCGTTCAGAGAACGCGTGGTCCACGGGGACCATCTTCAGAGAACGCGCAGACCACGAAGGACAGCCCCTCCCGGAGGAAGCTGTCTTCATTCACAAGGGGTTTGTCCAGGGCAAAGGTTCCTAAACTTCTACAGGGCATAGCTGCCAGAATGCTTGGCAGGGGCAGACGGGTCCTCATGATTGTAACAGAGAAGAAGAGTCACTACTTCAGGTCCTTTTTTCTCTCCCATGGTGGGCTTACCTCACATATTTATAGGGGAGGGGAAGGCTCAGCACTTAAGAAAATTTATGAGGCGAGGTCTCCCACTGTAAGATCCCGACCCCCGGTTCTTTTGTTTAGTATGGTTTTAATCATGGTTTGGCTTTTTAAGTGAGATTTGATTTAGTTTGACCTTGTTTTTAAGTTTGACTAGATTTTTCCATAACCTTGGAGTTTTTGAGACCGTTGACTTTGGTTTGACCCGATATATATACGATATGTATTTTTTTATGAGAAATTACTTTTCATTTCTAAAAATTCTGGATTTGACGTATTTTGACTCATTTGATGAAGTTTAGCAACTTTCATGTTTTGGCCATTTTGATTTGATACTCAGAAATCACGTTTTTCGAGGAAAATGGGCAAAAATGACATTTTCACTAAATCTGTCCAGGAATTTCGAAAATTTCAGAAATTGGGGAAAATATACTTTTTGGAAACTAGATATTTCGCTGATCATTTTTGTCTTCTTCGTCGTTTTCATTCGGGACCCACAATTGCTAGTTTTGACCCTTGTAAGTTTGGGGCCCATAGGGCCCAGCCCATTTAGTCTTTATAAAGCCATGGGGCTCTTCTTCTCTTCCCCATTCTCTCATTTCCTGCAACAAGAGAGGGGTTAGGGTTTCTCCCAGCCCCCTTTCTCTCTCCTCATGTATCTCTTCTTCCTTGATGCTAAATGGAGAGTTGAGCTTCCCATCTTCTTCTCCTTCCTCTTAGCTTCCCAAAGAACCCATTTGCAAGGATTTTGAGCTTAGGAAAGACCCTCATCCAAGCCCTTCTTCTTGGTTGGAACACCCAAAGGTTAGCAATGGTTTTCTTTTCTTGAGATTCTTGTTTTCCTCTCCATTTGGAGTGTTTTAATCCCACATGCAATGGGTTGTCATGGAGATTTGCAATGATTGGTTTTCTAGGGTTTCTTTTGAGCTATTTTGGGGGTTTTATGATTTTGGAGCTTGAGGCTATAAGAGGACCATCATAGAGTGTTTTGCATCTTCTCTTGACTTAAGGCAAGTGGATTTCCAATTAATATGTTGATTTCACTTATTTTGCTTCATATCATGCTATGTTCTAATCTCCCTATGTTTCATGCATTTCTTTTGTTTGAATGGAGAAATGTGGTATGTGATTTCACTTAGTATATTGTTTTATAATAAATTTGAAGTTATCTCCACTTTGGTCATCTTGAGAATTTGCCTTCCTCTTGTTAAGTGTTTGTGTTCAAAACAAAGGAGAAAGACTTTGATTTTTAAAGTATTGTGTTTGCTCTAATGGATTTGATTAAGGATGGTGATTTGATGAGTTTGGAAGGTCAAGGAAGGGCCCAAAGGATCTAGGAACATTGTGTGAAAGATTGGGAATGGAAAAGATCTCAAAAGAATTGGAAAAGAAAAAAAAAGAGAAGGAAGAAGATAGCCGGGCTGGACTGGGCAGGCCCAGTCCGCTCGAGCGACCCAGCTACTGTCTGGGTCCGCTCGAGCGGACCTGGGTTCGCTCGAGCGAGGCCCAGCTCAGCCTGGGGTCTGGTTCGGGCCTGGATTTGGGGATTTCTGTGGGCCAGATTTTGGGACTTCCTTGGGCCTGATTCAAATCAGTTTTGTGGGCCATTCAAGTTTGGTTTTGGGCTGTTTTCAAGATTGTTTTGTGGGCCTGTTCAGGTTAGTTTGGGCTGTATTAAAAATCAGTTTTGTGGGCCTGTTCAGGTTAGTTTGGGCTGTATTAAAAATCAGTTTTGTGGGCCTGGTTTAGGTTAGTCTTGGGTTGTTTTTAAAGTATGTTTTGTGGGCCAATAAATGTTTAGCTTTGGGATGTTTTTGAGATATGTTTTGTGGGCCATTCAAGCTTAGTTTTTGGACTGTTTTAATAATGGTTTAGGCCTTGTTTAAAGGGGCTATTTTGGGTTAAATGAGTAGGCTATTTTGGACTTGGTTTAAGGCCGGCTATGGGCCTGTTTTTAAGAGTTTTGACATTACTTTTGATGCTTGGAAAGTTTGTGAAATGGGAATGGGATCATTGTGAGAATGAATGAATGTGGAATTATCCGGGAACCTTTCGTCTCGCAATGCGCACTTTATCATTTAAACATTATGGATTTTCATTGGCATCAAACACATTCTTTATTTATCAATGTTTAAAGGTTAAATGTGTATTGTGATGGTTCCTTGGTAAATCATTAAGTCATTCTCCACTATCCATTCCATTTCAAGTCAAAAAATGTATTTGTATTTGTATTTGTATCCTTTGGTAAACTATTTTAAATAGCATCGTGATTTGCTATAAAATCATGTGTTTTCCCATGTTCGAAAGGGTTGATCGTATGATTTTATACAAATCACTTTGATGTGTATTTGAACGGTTTATCATGGATATTCGTATGTTTTCTCCGATCCGATTTGAAAAGAGATTGGAGTATGTTTGTCACATTCGGGATTTCTTCGATGAGACTATTGTTTTGATAAGACTAGTATTTGAAAATAAAAACCTCGAGGCAAGACGGGGCCAGAGCTATGTGGTGCGAGCCCATGAGCCAAAGAGGCTATGACTTCGAAAATAAAAACCCGAGGCAAGACGGGGCCAGAGCTATGTGGTGTGAGCCCCTGAGCCAAAGGGATTAGTATTATGTTAGATTTGTATCGGTTTGAGTTTGAAAACTAAAGGCACCACTAGGCTTAGGTCACCTTGTCGGGCTGATCACCCGGCTTGGGATCTTTAATCTGTCCGCCAGCTGCAGCTTGGATTCTGTCTGTACCGACCATGGCAACGGTTCTATCTGCCGGTCCCATTTGTATGGCTACGGTTCTGATACTTTTGATCTGCCGGTCCCATTTGTATGGCTACGGTTCTGATCCCATTTTTAGTACCACGTTCAGTGGCTACGCTCTGTTTGCTCTTATTACTTCGGTAATAGGAGGATTTAGCTATTTGTGGTCGCCTAGGTTTTATCTGCATATTACTTTAGTTTATGATTCTTGTCGGTTATGCTTTTTATGCTTTGATTTGTTTAATGTTTACGATATCGACCTTTATCGTATTGTTTCTACTGTTCAGTTTTAAATGTACTTCCAATTATTAAATGCTTCGCTTAGGTGGTTATCTTTTCGAGATATTTATGCTTTAGAGACTGTTCGTTTATTTGTCTCGATATTTATGTTCGGACTTTCGACCGTTTTAGCATGTTTTATTGTCATTATTGTTTAGACCATTTATCCGGTTTTACGATGATTTCATCAGGTTTTATATATGTTCTTTTGTTTCATATTACTTGTTTATTCGCTTGCCAGACCGTTGTGTCTGACCCTTATTTGTTTGGTGCCAGATTTTGCTCTTTATGTTTTTAGGTGTTTGATCGGAGGAGGCGGTGGGACCGCCGGTCTGACGTGAGAGGCTGCCCACTGATATCGTCCTGATGTCAGGTTTGGCACCGGAGTTCGTATCTAATATTGAGGGTAGTATTCTGTCTAGTTGGATATTTTTGTATGGCTTTATCAGCCTTTTTCTTTGGGTTTGTAATTAAGACATTTACTAATTGTAACTTGAATATGTGGGAATTAATTAGTCTTGTTACTACCAGCTCAGTGTGTTCTGATATATGATTTATGCCAGTCTGCTTATATGATGGCTTTATGGAATTGGTTGCGTGCGACACGGAACCCGATGGCCACAGATTTCGGGTCGTAACACCATGTTTAGCTTCCGCGAAAAATATACTCTGATTGTGTTGGAATGTGATTATCCTCATTCACGCGGATCTTGGGAACTATAACAAAAAGTTTCAAATTTATCCCAAAATTTCGCACCCCGAGGTCGGATCACTGCAGGGCCCGGTCTCGGGGCGTGACACCCACGCCCCACGTGGAGCGCACATTTTCTATAAGTTGACTGGCGGTTCCAATGGTGACACGTGGAGCCATCTGCTCGTTTTCCGCATCGACCGTACCACTGCACTTACTGCTATTTATGGGCCTCAGAATGCGGGATATCGATGCAGATAACCATGAAGACCGTTCGGTACTCTCTTCAACTCAAGACTCTCATCTCACGTCACAACACTCAGCCGAACTCAAGCACAAAGAGCCAAACTCAAAAAGAAAGAGAAAGAAGAAAACTCAATTGAATAAACTTTGCTTTTTCAATCCAAGTGAAAGAGGTTACAAGCTGGAGATTACAAGCCGGTCCACATTGCATTTCAAAAAGACAGAAAAACTACAAGTCTGAAAGCAGGAAAAATACAATAAGCTACAAGGGCTTCGGCGACTCAACCAGCACTATCACGGTCTCTGATGGACCGGCGGTCTCGGTGACAACAGCGGCCTTCCTTGGCGCATCACCCGCAGGAGGGGCAGAAGGAGCGTCGCCCGTAAAAGATGCAACCGGAGCATCATCAGCTGAAAGGATAAGTGGAGCACCATCCGAGATAGGATCAACAGCGGGAGCATCAGCCTTGGCACTATCAGTCTGCGGAGCGGAACTCAGCTCGGATTCTGGGCCAGAGTACTTCGGCAGGTTCTGATAGACCGGGTGGTCTTCAGGAACCCCCGCTCGCTTCAGTGCGGCCAGGCACCCCTCCTCGAACAGAATGGAGGTGATCTCCTCCACCTGTCTTTCGTACTCCTCTGTGGCCTGGTCCACCCCCTTCTGAATGGAAGATTGGGCCTCAGCCTCCAGTGAGGACTTGAGGTCAGCGTTCTCCTTCTTCAGCCGCTCGACCTCGGCATACCGAGCCTTCAGTTCGTCATTTTCTTTCTGAAGCTTCTCGACTTCGGCACGCCCAGCTAGCACTTCAGCACGCTGCCTCGTCGACTCTGCCGCCGAATTAGCCTTCGTTTTGGCCAGCTCCGTCTCCAGCTCGGCCAGCCTTTTCGTCTTAACCCATATCTCACCCCTCGACTGATGGGTTGTCGAGGTGAGATCAGTAATGCTGACCAGCGCCACGTCCAGCTGTGCAGTTGCCTCGGCATTGTTCTTCCTCAGGTCCGCCACCTCCTTCTTCAATTTATCCTTCTCGGACTCTAGCTGGGCAATCCTGGAGACGTTCTTGTCTCTCCTTTCCACCACCAGCTGGAGCCTCTGCACATTCTGCAAAAGAAAAACAAGTCAGATGGAAGCAGCCGAAATAAAATACATCAAAAGAGTATCAAGGGTACTTACCAGGAGAGCAGCTTGGATCGCCGAGCCCAGCAGACTCTCGTTGTCATATTTCGCATGCTGTTCCATGTCATGCGGCAGGGCACAGGCTTTGGCAAGGGCCCAGATGAAGAGAGAATTCCCCAGCACCCGGTCCTCCACGTTTATAGGTTTCCCGGGCTGAGTCTCCAATCTAGGCCTCCACGCCGCCGGGGAAGCGCGAGGTCCGGAGGCCGATCCGGACCCTTGCCCTGCAGTGACGCTGAGGTCGTGAGCCGTCTCGACAACAGCCCTGCTCGCTGGCGCACTCTTCTCGGACGGAGCCTTGCCTCCGGAAGCACGCACAGGCGTCTTGCTTTTCAGGGCCTATTCAGCCCCTGAGTCTTTCTCCCCCGCCTTGGACCTCTTCCTGGGCGGAGACCCCTCTCTCGGGCGATCCGGTGAGCGCCTCCGCGCTCCCACGATCGGTGTAGTGGCAGGGGCAGAAGTAATAGCAGCTCCCCCCGAGCCCCGGAGCCACACGGGTGCTGGCAGTTGAAGGCGTTGCAGAAGAATAGGATCCGAGCCAAAACTTGGCCGCCAGATCCTTGGTTCCTGGCACTCTTGAGCTGCCCTCCATCCTTTCTTCCTGGTCAGACGTGTAAGCCTCCACGACCTCCCTTAGACTCGGAGACCCCGAACTGGAAGAAGTAGATGCCTCAGCTCCAGACGCAGCTCGGCTCGCAGCAGGATCGATCAGAGGAACGCCCGCAGGCACGGCCACATGTCAAGACAACTTTTCTTAATGGAAGTCTTGACGAATACATCTATATGATGCAACCAGAGGGCTTCATTGCTAGTGGCCAAGATAACATGGTTTGTAAACTTAAGAAGTCCATTTATGGACTTAAGCAAGCATCTAGAGCATGGAACATCAAGTTTAATCAGGCAGTCAAATCCTTTGGCTTTGATCAAAACATTGATGAACCATGTGTGTATAAGAAAGGAAGTGGAAAAGCAGTTGCATTTTTGGTTCTTTATGTAGATTACATATTACTCATAGAAAATGATGTAGGTTTATTGTCATCCACAAAGGTTTGGTTATCCTCTCAATTTCAGATGAAGGATTTGGGTGAGGCCAGCTATATCTTAGGGATCAAGCTTTTGCGTGATCGCAAGAATAAGATGTTAGCCTTATCCCAATCTTCATACATTGAGAAGATATTGGTCAAGTTTAACATGCATGACTCCAAGAAGGGCCTCCTACCTTCTAGACATGGAGTACCACTGTCCCGGATCAATGTCCAAAGACATCTGAAGAGATAGAGAGCATGAGAAGAGTTCCATATGCATCCGCTGTTGGAAGCCTCATGTATGCCATGTTATGTACTAGACCAGATATTTGCTTTGTCGTTGGCATGGTTAGCAGGTATCAGTCAAACCCTGGACCTATGCATTGGACAGCTGTTAAGCATATATTCAAGTATCTTCGGAGAACAAAAGATTATATGCTAACCTTTCGAGCAGATGATCTAACGCCATTCGCGTATACAGACTCTGATTTCCAATCTGATAGAGATGCCAGAAAGTCTACTTCAGGGTATGTCTTTACTCTGTCAGGAGGGGCTATATCATGGAAAAGTGTCAAGCAATCCTGTACTGCTGATTCTACCATGGAAGCAGAGTATGTGGCGGCATCGGAAGCTGTGAAGGAAGCAGTATGGCTCAAAAAATTCCTATTGGAATTGGGAGTTGTTCCTGCAGTGCAAAAACCGATTGTCATGTACTGCGATAACACTGGTGCTGTAGCACAGTGCAAAGAGCCCAGGAATCACAAGAAAGGCAAGCACATTCAGAGAAAGTACCACTTGATCCGGGAATTCATTCAGGATGGAGAGATAGTGGTGGAGCATATTGCTTCGGAAATAACTTAGCTGACCCATTCACTAAGACTCTTACTGAGAAAGTCTTCACTTCTCATGTTGAGTCTATGGGTGTTAGGTTAGGAAGTAGTGATCTTTAGTGCAAGTGGGAGTTTGTTGGGATTGGTGTATGCCCTAAAGCCCACTAGCTGCACTCTCATCTTTTGTTACTGGATATTTACTGGTTAATTAATGGAATGACTCTTTTATGCTTAAACATGTATATATGTATGGTTGTGTAAGGCCCATTGTTTCTAATAAATGAATTAGGTGTGTAGTGTCTACACACAGATAGGTCTAATTCATGGACACTGGAAACATCATATTTGTTCATAACTAAGAGATGGAGCTGGGCACTTTATCTTGGTATAAGTTATAATGAGAGACTCTCCTGCATTCAGGGTGACTTACCTAAGTCATGGGAGGGCTTTCCCGGATTCATCTCATTAGTGCATATGCAATGCATTGAACAGGACCATGGTAGGTGTGATCTCTAAAATAGTACTATCACAGAGAGAGATCAAGTCACCTCATGCTACTGAGTGACCGGTGCTCTTAATCTTGAGCATTTGTGGATGAACTGACGAAGTCAAGTTCTTGTGCTTTAATTCACTATGGGTGAGATTCTTTTCATGGGTCAATAGCTCTGTGTTTTAGGCACTCGGACTTGATTAGTTGGGACGTGCAGATGCAATATAGAATCTATGCCATCTAATGATGGAATAATCGTCCCCTTAGAATTATCTGATTAATCATCAAAATCTAAGATCTTAGTATATGGATGTTCCATATGGATATTGAACTTGTGGGTCGCTCCCTGGATCAAGAGAATGATATCCGAATGATGATTATGTTAAGGATATGAAGTTCTAAGGTTTAGATGTAATCGGGAAGGTTGATAGTACATGTGATAACCTGACTCGATTATGGATGTTACATAGAGGGGCATTCAGGTCATTACACTTGGTAGGTCGAAGACAACTGTCATTTTATGATGAGCTTATTATATTATATATTTGTCCTTGGAGTTCAACCATAACTCTTTAGTGGAATGAGTTAAGGTTAAAATGGTCTTTATGTTGCTATGGGTTTAGCATGGACATTTTGGTCATTTTGGGAGCCAATGGCAAATATGTCTTTTGGTCCCTTCTCTAGTCACTTTCCAAGATTGCCATGGTTTCCTAAAATGTTTAGATAACATTTGGATGAATTATTTTAGTGGAAAAATAATTTTGAGTTTAAATTCAAATAGGCCTTTGATGGCATACATGAATTTAATTCTAGATAAATTGTATGTGGGCCATGGTGTGCATTATCATGAGGGATGTCCATAATAGGATTTCCATGGGTAAGGTTTCCAATTTTAAGTAGGTCTCTCTACTTGGAAGGTTGGACTCCTCTTTGTATTAGTATTCCTATGAGAAAGTTTCCTTTTTGCATTAGGAACTTAAAAATTAGTAAGTGTTGTACAACTAGGATTACTAATTGCATGGGAAGTTCCTTAGTTTCCTTTTCTTATTAGAGTATTTCTAAAAGGAAATAAATCTTTAGATTATACTTTCCTTTTAGGACATCTTTGAGAATAAGGAGAGATAACTTTTTGGGAAAGCTACCACAAAGTTTCTATAAAAGAAACCATACAAGCTCTTGGATGTCCAACATAGGAATTATTAATGCTCCCACACGTCCAACCTTGGGTGCTTTCATTCTTCATTGAAGAAAGCTTTAGGTCTGAGATTTTTCCTTGGAAAAATAGTTCTCAATTCCTAGATTAAGATCCCACCATCTTAGCCAATCAGATTTGAAAGTGAGATAGAGGAGAAGATCAAAGGCAACACTACTGCAGAAAATTCCAGCAACTTGTTTGCTAATTGCAAGTCTGAGTTCGGCCCTTTGGATCTATTTTTCCAGAGATTTGAAGTCTACAAATCTTCAAGGTAATAGTCTTCTTCATTCTCCTTTAATTATACACTTGTTGGTCATGAATTCATGGAGTTATTAAGCGATCACTTTGGCTGATTTATGCTGCCCAAATCAGATTTTTAAAAATCTGTCATGTTACAAATTAGCCATGAATGTCTTCCGCTAGTGATGTTTAGATCTGAATCGCAGTTTCTTTCAGTGGTATCAGAGCCACTCCATGTGAAATCATGATCCCATATTGTGTATAATTAATCCTAGATTGATTATGGGCATGGTGGCACCCTATTAAAGTTATGTTGTGATGCATGTTGTGTGCAAGTTTCATTAACATTGCTGGAATTTATTTTCCAGATTTGTTTAATGATGCACATAGTGTGTTTGCATGCACTAACCTCTTTGTTTGCAGCCATGTATTACATCCTTGATGGTTCGCATGATTGTTATGTGGATTTGGATGTTTTTTCAATAGTTGGAAAGTGTACGATTACGCGTTTAGCAATCATAGGAAGTTGTAATTCTTTCTTTACTTTTATTCCAACTAGTCTTGATGTAAGCTTTCTTGAAAAGCATAGGTATCTCCAATGTAATTTGGGGTTTTGTTTTTTATGGGTTCGCTTGTATAAATTTAATTTATTGGAACAAGCAAGAAGAAGAAAGTTTCAAGAAAGGTTGCAAGTAACCGGATTCCTTAGTGGTGGAGGAGACAAGACTTCTTGGTGCAAGATGAGATCTATTTTTGATGTCCTAGTTCGATAAGGACTACAAGTCCGAAGAGCAGGGAGCCATCAAGGATTGCATACTTTTATTTGCTTTTATGTATGGAATACATGGATGAATGCTTTATATAATTGCTATAATTGTCACCTAGAAACATGGCCACCATTAGGTTCTAAAATTGGCATCTTTTTGTATTAAATTGTTTTAAACGGGACTTAGACCAGCACCTTCTATTTTGTCTAAGGTTTACATTTGGATAGGGTTTAGTTTATCTTGGTACCCTTGGTTTTCAAAAGAGGCTAAACTAAAATCTAATTAGATGCTACCTATGGGTTTCCATAACCCAAGATAGGTTTTTGATTCTTTAAAGGGATTTTCTCAAATGTTTTAAAGCAAAGGTTATTTATTTTTAAGGTGACTTAAGACATTAAGTCATAAATTTAATTAACCAAGTTTGCTAGATTTAAAAAGAGCTTTTGAGTAAAACAATGTAAAGGTCAAAAAGTATAAACCCTAGTAATAAATAATCAAGTGGGAGAGGGGTTTAAGGAAAGACCCCACGGCCTTCCATTTTCGGTTCATGTTATCTCATTAAAGTGTTAGTGGGAGCGGCCATCCCTTCGGTGGAGTTCTTTACTAAAGACCGCTTTGATAGGTTAATGGGTGAACTAATGTGAATATTCGTAATGAGGTGTTAGTAGGAGCGGCCATCCCTTCGGTGGAGTTCTTTACTAAAGATCACTTCTATAGAATGTCAATGAAGTATTGGTGGGAGCGGCCATCCCTTCGGTGGAGCTCTTTACTAAAGGTCACTTCTAGGATGGATAAAAGTCTTTTCCCTTCGGAAGACTTAATCATAGACATTCTGGGAAATTTCATAAGAGATGGTTATACACTTGACATAAGACGGTAATGACCTCTCCCTAGGAGTTTAAGGTTATTTGTCATATGAGGCCAAACCAATCAGTGATTGGACTACCACTGGATGTGTATCCAGATAGTGATAATCCAAATAAGTATGCCTTAATTCAACGTGACTGTAGGCTCGGCCATCCCTTCGATGGAGGGTCTATGAGGAGGTTGAAACACTGATACATTATGATTGGGGTTGAATAATGTAAAAAGTTTTGTGCTTTGTTTTTCCTTTTGTAACAAGCACCATATGCATATTACATATATACTGCATGTCTAATTATAAACCGTTTTATATCCAGAAAGAGATGGGTAAAGATTCTTTTAGTCCGTTAATGTGCATTCTTCGTGAGAACAAACTGACTGGCCCTAACTACGTAGATTTGAAGAGAAATCTTGACATAGTACTCACTGCTGAGGAGTACAAGTATGTCTTGGTAGAAACCTGTCCGGATATTGATGCTAATCCTACTGATGACCAGTTAGAGGCTGAGAGGAAATGGAAGAAAGCGAACAGCATGGCTAAATGCTACATGCTCGCTTCCATGTCCAACGTGTTGCAAACACAGCACGAGCATATGGACACAGCCTATGAAATCGTGATGTCCTTGTCTGAGATGTTCGCAGACAAAAGCAGGCCAGCTAGGCAAGCTGTTATGAGGACTATCATGAATGCTAGGATGGTTGAGGGAACACCTGTCAGAGAGCATATGCTCAAGCTGATGGATTGTTTCAATGAAGTTGAGATTCTAGGGGCTGAGATTGATGCAGGGAGTCAAACTGACATGATTCTCGAAACTCTACCGGACTCTTTCAATCAGTTCAAGCTCAATTTCAATATGAGCAAGATGGACATGACTCTACCTGAGTTAATGAAAGAACTCCAGGTGGCAGAGGCCATCATGAAGCCCAAAGCCCAAGCTCATTTTTTCCAGTCTTCCTCTAAACTAAACCCGAAAGGGAAGAAGTTCAAGAAGAAGCAGAATAAGGAAAAAGGGCAGAAAAAGGACAACACTGGTAATAAGAAGGACAAGGGTACAGATGGAAAGCCCAAAGGGAAATGCTTCAAGTGTGGCCTCAAAGGTCATTGGAAGAAAGATTGTCCCAAGTTCCTGGCCTCAGTTAAGAAAGGTACATCTTTTTCATACTACATTGAAACTTGTCTAGTGGTTGATTCTACTGACTCATGGATAGTAGACTCAGGAGCCACTAATCATATCTGCAATTCATTGCAGGGGTTTCAGATAATGCAGAGAATTGAGAAAGGAGAGTTTTCTTTTAGAGTCGGAACTGGAGTTAAAGTTTGGGCAGTTGCAGTAGGAGTTGTTACCTTACATTTTCCATGTGATAGGATATTAGTTTTAAATAATGTTTTCTATGTTCCGGACATGAGGAAGAATTTAATTTCAGTTTCCAGATTAATTGAATTTAATTATTCAGTTTCTTTCCATTCTGGTGTTGATATCAGTGGAGATGGAAATATTATATGTTCCGGTAGAATACATGATAACTTATTTTGTATATATCCTATTGCTCCCACACTGCATAATGTACAACAAGAAAACTCAACTTCCCTTAAAAGGAAGGTATCTTCAATCAATGACACATATCTTTGGCACTTACGTTTGGGTCACATTAACCTAAAACGGATTCAGAGGTTAGTAGAAGATGGGCTGGGCCTCTGAGCTCATTAGATTTCGAACCTTTTCCTCAGTGCGAATCTTGTCTCAAGGGAAAGATGACCAAACGGTCATTCTCTGGAAAGGGACTAAGGTCAAAGGAGTTGTTATCTGATTCACACTGATGTGTGTGGTCCCATGAACAAACCGGCTCGAGGAGGGTATGAGTATTACATCACCTTCACCGATGATTACTCTAGGTATGGATATGTATACTTAATGCGACGCAAGTCTGAGGCGTTTGATAAGTTCAAGCAATTCAAGGCTGAGGCGGAGCTACAACTAGGGAAACATATCAAAGCCCTTCGATCTGATCGAGGTGGTGAGTACCTCCTGGGTGAGTTCAAGGAGTACCTCACACAACATGGGATTGTGTCTCAGTTGTCTGCACCGGGTACACCCCAGCAAAATGGTGTAGCAGAGAGAAGAAACCGTACCCTTCTTGATATGGTAAGGTCCATGATGAGTCATGCAACCCTACCTATATCTTTTTGGAGATATGCCCTAGAAGCAGCAACATACATTTTAAATCTGGTACCTTCTAAATCAGTACCTAGGACATCGCAAGAAATGTGGACAGGTCGAAAACCTAGTTTAAGACATATCCACTTTTGGGGTTGTCCAGCCTATGTACTGAATGATAAAGCTACCAAGCTGGAACCCAGATCAGAAATGTACTACTTCATTGGGTATCCTAAGGGAACGAGAGGTGGCATCTTTTATCATCCAAAGGAGCAAAAAGTGCTCATCAACACTCATGCTAGGTACTTGGAGGATGATTGTATGATGCACCAAGAGCTTAGTGATAAAGAAACCCTTGAGGAGATTCTTCCGGGATCTCCTATAACATCTGTACCTGATCCTGAGGCGGTAGATGAACAAGATATTCCTTTGAACACTCCAGAGCCTCATCGTAGTGGGAGAATTTCTAGACAGCCAGAAAGATATCTAGGAGTGTCTTTTAAGACAGACTCTGAGGATCTGGTTGAGGATCCTGCTAGTTATGATGAAGCAGTAATGGATATAGATGCTGACATGTGGCAGCAAGCGATGAAATCTGAAATGGATTCTTTGTTTTCCAATCAAGTCTGGGAACTTGTAGATGCACCTGAAGGGATTAAACCCATAGGGTGCAAGTGGATCTACAAGAGAAAGAGAGGAGTGGATGGGAAGGTGGAAACCTTTAAAGCAAGACTGGTAGCGAAAGGATATACTCAGAAAGATGCCGCCAGATCCTTGGTTCCTGGCACTCTTGAGCTGCCCTCCATCCTTTCTTCCTGGTCAGACGTGTAAGCCTCTACGACCTCCCTTAGACTCGGAGACCCCGAACTGGAAGAAGTAGATGCCTCAGCGCCAGACGCAGCTCGGCTCGCAGCAGGATCGATCAGAGGAACGCCCGCAGGCACGGCCACAGTGACAGGGGGAAATCAGGCTGCAGCTCGTCCTCTTGTGCTGCTCCAATCCTCCTGTAATGGTCGCGGTACCTCTGCGCGTAGCCTAGCAGCCTCCATGCCGATCTATTCTCGTGCCCGGCGTACCTCTCAACCTTTCTGTGGTCGGCAACGCTCTTTTTCCAACCGTCGCTTACCGCTTGGCGCTGCCTCTCTCGCAGTTCTGCCAGAAAAACAAGAGCGTCAGTTCGGCAATTCAAAATATAGGCGAAACAAGCAGAATGAAGAGGCGATATTTACTTGGGACGGCCCCGAGATGGCGAGGAACCCTGAGCATCCTGTCCTCGCCAGCGCCGAACTCCCATTCCCCCGCAACGCAGAAAAGGTCATCCTCCGCATTTTTTCCAGAATCCTCCAAGGCCAGGACGAAACCCTTTTGGAGCTGCTTCACTCGAAGATAATAGTTGTCGCCCCCAGCCTTGCAGATGTCATACACATCCTCGATGTTGTGGAAACACACAGGTTGATCCCCAAAATCTCGTTCAGTTTCACCGTGCCCATGAGATGACTTTGAAGCCATTGGGCATCAGCTGGCAAGGGGTAATAGACCAGGCGCTAAGGCAGGCTCTAAGCAGGGGATGCAGAGGGAATCTGACCCCGCCCTCGATCACAGAGATCAAGGGAAACGGCATCCAGCCGCTGGACCCGCATCGCAGGGCATGGTCGCTGGGAGTCGCCGGCCTGAGGCGGACCCCCTCCGGAATACTATATGTCGCCCTGAACCTAGCTATGCCCTCAGGCGTGTCTAACTGAAAACTAGGGTTGGCCATTTCTATAACCTAGGAGAAGAAGGCGAAAAGAAACCCTAAAGGCAGAAACCCTAAAAAAGACAGGGGCATGAAGTCACTTACTGAAATAGAAGGGCAAGTCAGGAATCAGCCTGGGCACGCCTTGTGATCATCTTCGCCAGAATGCTATGAGAAGTTCTCGAGAAGTCGGACGAAGACCAGAGCGGAAATCAGAGGCGAGAGCAAAGAAAATCAGAAGAGAAGATAAAGAAAGTGAAAATGAAGAAGACGATCCTATTTATAGGAGAAAGAAGCGCCCCTTGGGCGCCATTTCAAGAATTCGAAAAGACAGAATCGCAATCCGCGCCTGTCTCATCAATTTGACGGCACAGTCAGTGACGAAGCGACACGTGTAGTCCCCGGTTCGTTTTTCAGAGTGAACATGACGCAGCATTAATTGCCTCGAAGAAATCGAAGCGGCACCAAGCAATGATCAGACACGTCTCCAGACGGACTCTCTAGCTTCCGACCTCTAAAAGCTAGGGCTCCTAAGAAGTCACAAGCTAAGGGGCAATTGTGTGGGGAGATTTTCAAGACACCAGGATTATGCTAATCTCGGCTGATTAGACGTCAATTAGCACGACCACGTGTCATCCAGACTCACCTCGGTGCCGGGATGAATGCCTCAGCCGATAGCCGAAACCAGGCTGACTTCAGCTGCCAGGGCCGAGTTCGGCGAAGAAAGTTGACCTCTGCTGTGCGCCTGACCCCGGCGGAAGATGCCGAGATAGAAGTCGAAATGAAGAGAAAACCTTGGTCTCGCCCCCACGCCCGCCACGTCACCAGACACGTGGCGGAGTAAAGGCGCAAGCCAAGGAGACAGATGGGCCATCCCAGCCGTCCACAATCTTCGCCAGATCTCTGACAAGGTGGCATCCAACGGCTGTAGCCAAATCAGGGCAAAGCCCGAGGATGGATCCGATGGGACCTCTACCGCCAAAGCCATCCAACACGATCAGGCCCAACATGACATCCATTAAATGCGACGTGGGCTGATCGGACTGGCAATAAATACAGCGTGGGCTGATCGGACTGGCAAAAAATGCTTTGTGGGCTGTGATGGACCCGCATTTATTACTTTGTGGGCTAATGAGAGCTTCCCTGTCAAATCAAGGGGCCCACTCCAAGATATCAGGTAAAATCCTCTATAAATAGACCAACATTCCACAGCAAAGGTACGCAATATTCAAACTTGAGAGTTGTTACTCTGCCTCTCTTCTTCCTCTCCTTCCTTTGTTCAAGTTCATACACTAACTTAGGCATCGGAGAGCCTTGCGCCACTCAGGCCAGGGTCCTCTGACCGTTTGCTCTCTCATTTTCAGGCTTTGAGGCAGCTGATCTTCTTCTTTCATTTGGATAAGTCCGATCAGGCACCCCCTAATCTTGTGAGTCATCATTTTTGCACTTATAAAGACTATGGTAAGGACATCAAATTTTATAACAACTTTTACAAATGTCCAAAATGCCTAATCTTGCTAGAATTTATTTATATTTCTGTAGAAATGTAAAGCTAATTAAAGGAAAGGAGCAAAACATATTTCTCATGAAGGACGCACATCAAATTTTTGAGATTGATATTGAGTAAAAAGGTGGTGTAAGTGGTTCACTGATGCTCTACGAGCTGCTCGACCCCATCACGTTCGAAATTGGGAAATGTTTGTAACCAAGATGGGTTTGGATAAAATGCCTTTTAGTCATGAGAGAAAGTCACCTTGATCATCAAGGAGCCAAGAATCCAGATGCATGTTTGTGAGTTTCAGCTCTAGAGTGGCTTTAATTTTAGGGGCCTTGAACTTAGCCAGTATTGCACGTGGGGGTGATCTCTTGACTGGTGACCTATTCGGTCCCAAGTGATCGGGTATGGTATCCAACTGCCCACATGCTAGATTATTAGTGGAATGATGAGCTTGTTTCGGACTTAAGAATTTCTCCCATAGTTTGTTTCTATATCAAACAACTAAAAATAAAATTTCATCATACTCTTATTATATTTTATTCTTTCTTGATTTGATGCTTTACTGCATTTTATTATATATATAAAATTATATTTGATGCCCTGAGGAGCAAGCGAACTTCATATATATATATATATCCAAGAGTAATGAGTCATGAATCATGATCCCATATATGATGTTTTACGTCTGGTTGCGAAGGTGAAAGAGCTAGGCTCAGTCCCCATCAATAATCTTTCTGTAGCATATTATGTGTAGTGGGGTTGGTTCATTAACAAAATCCTAAGAAAAAGGAGGCGTGATTGGAATATCTTTAGCCTGAGTCAGGGGCGGATGAAGGGGGGGGCCCGGGTGGGCTGCAGCCCACCCAAGATTTGGGCCCAAAAAAAAAAATCCAGTTTCCAAAAAAAAAAAAAAATCCAGTTTCCCAAAAAAGAAATTGTCACTATTACTTTCACAACTTGTAGTCTTAGCTTGCAAGCATGGGTTTAAATCCTGTTATTTCTTCTCTAATAAAATATCAGAGGAATTACCCTACCATTGTTGCAGCAGACAGTAATTCTCATAGCTTTGATAAAACTTCATTGTGAGCTGAAAATGAAAAGAAAAGAAATAAAAAAAATTAGGAAAAAAAAAGAGTAAAACCGGTCATCTTATGTATAATGTATTGTATATTGATGATTATTTACTATCTTAGGTTATAATGTCGCATCATCAAGCGCCCAAAAAATCAATAACTCTTCTATCGTTCTATAAGAGAAAAGATGATTAATCTGAAAGTGGCGAAACTTCCATATCTATTCCTGATATTTCAAAGCTTGATGAGGATAAGCGACGTCCTACTAAAGTTCAAGTTGTTGAAATTGAAGGAGTTGAACCTTCTTCTCGAGTCCAAAGAGTCGTAGTTGCACATTCTTCCAAAGCTCAAGAAGTTGCACCTATGGAAGTTGATGTCACTTCTTCATTTGAATGTGATCCGGGTAAACGTATTGCTATATATGAATACCCGCTTAACAAACATGATGAAGTTCGGGTAGCTTATCTTAGAATGGGACCTTGTCGACCTACTCATGAGAAAGAAAAAGATTATCCGGCGACAATATTTGGAAAGCAAGGCCGACGGTTCAATACTAATTGGTACAAACTATTCCCTTGGCTAGAATATTCACTCCACAAGGATAGAGCATATTGTTTTTATTGCTTTTGCTAGAATATTCACTCCACAAGGATAGAGCATATTATTTTTATTGCTTTCTCTTTGAAACAAATCCTCCGAAGCATCCGGTATTTTCCATTGATGGGTTTCAGAATTGGAAGAAGGTTAACAATGGGAAGAAGTGTCCGTTTTTGAAACATGAAGGTGGTCTTTGTTCTCCACATAGGTCGGCGACAATGTATTGTGAGAATCTAATGAAACCTTCTCGACATATATATAGTGTTTTCAATACACTTTCTAAAGAAGCAATTGCAAATAATCGGTTGCTTCTCCGAAATGTTATTCAATGTATTCGGATGCTTGCATTGCAGGGGTTTCCTTTTAGAGGACATGATGAATCGAAGAAATCAAAGAATTGTGGAAACTTCATTGCAATGTTCGAGTTTTCGAAAATGTTGAACAAGAAAGTTGCCGAAATAGTAGTTGATTGTCCAGGAAATGCCAAGTATACCTCACATGGTATTCAGAAAACACTTTTGCATATATTTGCCAAAAATGTGAGAAAGAAAATATGCGAAGATGTTGGTGATGCAAAGTTTTGTATCCTTGTGGATGAAGCACAAGATAATTCACATAGAGAACAAATGGCCATTATTATACGATTTGTTGATCGTGGTGGTTTTGTTAAAGAAAGGTTTTTGCTATTGTTGGTGTTGAAGACACTTCTCGCGGATTGCATGGTTATTTACATCGAAAGAGAGTTTGCTAATGAAGTTGACATAGAGTTGGTAACAGATGAATTTGATAAGAAGCCACGCAAGTCAAGATTTCACTAGTGTCATGTTTTAACTTTTGTTTGTCTTTTGTCATATTTGTCAAGATCTATTGTGAAGACATTTTTTTGTTGATTTTGAGTAGTATAATATAAATGATCACTCTTTTGGTATGATGCTTGTAGAAAATGAATTATGAAGATAGTACATAGATAGTTTTTGGTGAACATTGTTGCTATTTTTTATAATTTTTGGTGAGACATTGTTGTTATTTTTTTAGTGTAACTTAAGTGCAGCCCCCCCCCCCCCCCATATTAAAAATCTTGGATCCGCCCCTGGCCTGAGTGGGTGAGCCCTGAGAGTGTTGGGGATTGTGTGAGTTAAAACTTTTTTGTGCGGTCACCAAGTGAGGTACTTATAACCAGTGCCCATGTTCTTTTGTCATTGACACGTGTGACTGCCAAAGGCGTAAAAAGATCAGATGTGATCTTGTATGAGTTGGCCTCATCAATCTTCCAATCTTTGTGAGCTTGATTTGTGGCATGATCCTTGTGCACTATATCGGCATGTATCACATATGGGCCTCATTTACCGATGGTCTATTAAGGCGAAGAGTCCACTGCTGTGGTAGTGGAGATAATGTTGCTGAGTGTCTGATTTTGAAGTGTATTAAGGCTCCGCTGTGACCCCCAGTCATGTTATGTTGCCTTCACCCGTCTCTAGTCTGTTTCTTTTTGGGTTTCCTTTTGGGTTGTAGCACTTCTTAACCATTGTCCATCGTTGTGTGTCTGAGTTTGTATCTTGTTCTGAGTGGGTCTCCCTCTCTAGTGATGGTGGCTGAGTTATTGCCCCCTTGTATCCACAGAATAAGCATGGTGGAAACCGAAGTAGGAGACTATTGCAAGACAAGCATATGCGAGGAAGATTCTCAAACTCTTTAAGTCTTGGACCCTTGTTTCCTTCCCCACTTGAATTAATACCCCATAGGTCAAAGGCTTGCTTAGATCTATCTCAATAAGGACCCTCGCAACAGTCGCTCTGTGGCCAAGGCGTCTTTGAGCATGAGTGACAGGGTCAAGCTCGATAGACTGGCCAAGTGGACACTACAACAGAAAAGTGTTTTTGCGGCGCACATTTTCGCCGCTAATAATAACCAAAATCGCTGCTAACTCTCTATTCCGGCGATTCCTACTTCGTCACATATCGCCGCATAAAACCCTTCACTTCTAATCTTTAGCGACGCAAACAACAAATCGTCGCGAAAACTTTTTTTTTCGCGGCGTTTTTTTTCGCCGCAAATAGCCTTCAACTTATAATTACAATGTCTTTTACATCGATAAATATTATCTTGCAGCGACTATATATCGCCGCAAGTAAATTTTTCCAGCGTTTTCCAAATTCGCCGCAAAAAATTTATGCGGGTAAAACACAATTGCGTCGATCTAAAATCGACGCAATTGCTGGTTCTACCTTTATTTTTTTTCTTTCAAAAAAGTCATTTTCAGCGATTATTTATTGATGCGTCAATATAAAATTGACGTAAATGCTCGCGTTTGACTTAAAAAATCAATTCCAGTGACTTTTTATCGCTGGAAAAATATTTTCGCAACGTTTTTTTAACTTCGTCGCAAGTTAAATGTCGCAGCTACAACTCAATTGCAACGAAATAAAATCGACGCAAATGCTCGTTTCTGGCTATGTTATTTTTTGGTTTTATTAAATCAATTGCATCGACTATTTATCGCCAGAAAAAAATGATTCGCAGCGTATGTACACTTCGCCGTTAGGCAAATTTCGCGGGTAAAACTTAATTGCGTCAATCTCAACTCGACGGAATTACTCTTTTCAGTGTGTTTTTTGTTTTTTCCCCTCACGTCACATTTATTGTCACATCTGCCAATTTAAACACCATATAATTAATCTCTGTTTCTATATATTAACGCACAAAAATTCGTAAATCTGTTCAAACATCAATTCATCCAAACTCATGTATTTATACAATGTGGCGGTGCGTTATATTCATATCAAGTACAAACCGGGCTACTATTAAATAAGCCACAAATCACTGTTGTGGCCATAAAAAGAGTTAAATAGTCTATTATCACTAAAATGAAGGGGGTAAAATCTGGTGTACAACTCATATGTTGCTACTACTCAGCCCAGTATTGAATGCATGGCCACATCACCCCGCTGATCAAAAGCTTTTCTCTTCTGCATAACCCACTACATCCATGCTTGAGATGCCTGACATAAGAATGAAACAAAAAATATCTACGTGAGTAGCATAACTCAAATAAGCCAACTGTACTGCACCTATAAGAAAAAAAAATACAAATCGACCCAATGCATACAAGTTACGACTGCGAGCCTCATATGAGTGGTACAAATAAATATTAGAATACAGTAGGATGCTAGTGTTTTTACTTGGAAGAAGCATAATCTATTGTGTGGAATTCCCAAGCATGTGACTATGTTCATGGATATTCAGCAAAAGGCAGGAGATCACAAATACTAGTGTATATGAATTAGTTGTAATATGTATGAATGGGAAATAAGTTGCAATTTGAAAACAAAGATTGAAGCATCCATCATCACCAAACAACAACAAACCTTAATATGATTTGATATTCAAGTTCTACTTCGCTGTGGAAAACTTTGCTTGAGCGGCCACGTCCAGAACGCAGATTCAGTATTACATTTGATTTGATATTCAGGTAGAAAATCACTCACTATGTCAGAACTCTGCTTCTTTGAAGACTCCAGAGGGTGATATAAACAATTTACAAAGCACTGCAGGTCAGCAAAACCACTAATAGTGTAAGTCAGCTTCTTTCAACGCCATGTGCCTCTCATTATACAATCGCCAACTATAGCTTAGAAGACTTAGACAGACATAAATCATCTGTGTCTAAATTTAATGGTTGGCTGAAATGAGAACAAAAAAAAAATGGTTGATTATAAAACCACAGTCCAAAGAACATAAAATGTAGTAAGCATCTCACTGACTTAATATACAAAGAAATAAGTACCTTTCCTCAACGAGCAAGGGGAAATAATGTAGGGTATGTTCAGGGCCAACAGAGACATTGTAGTTTGGAATTGTCCTGTACAAGCAAATAACCCCAACATTATGTGGAAATATTGCATTGCTCATGAGAAATCCTAAGAATACAACATCAATAAAACAAATGAATCCCAAATATATATATAGAATAAGACAATTAATGCACTGGTTATTTATATCATAAAGAAATAGTAAATGATGATTATATGTGAATACTCCATATGTGAATACATCAATCGACTCTAGAATGACAGAAACACCATTTAAGTCCAATATTGTTATGTTGTAAAGAAAGACCGATCAGGTCTAGATTTATGGAAAGTTTCTCAAACATAATCACTCCCACTGTTAAACTTATGTTAGGAAGTCTTAGATATCAACAGACATGATTATATTTCAGCACAGAAGAGGTATTGCCATGATATCATTAGGACCTTGCTTGAAATGTTTGCCAACAAAAGAGAGTAATCGCAATAGATATGATATGAAATAAAAACGTGCTTAAAATGTAGACAGCTTATCATGCAATGAATAGAATAAAATACTTCCAAGTCACACTTTGGATGCAAAGTAAAGGTGCAACACTCCAATTGATTGCATCAGAAAAGGCAGAAGTTCAAATGGTAAGAGAATGGGCTTTCAATATGTATGTGTTATGTTATTGTCAAGTGCATGCATGTGTCAAAAGTGAGGCTGGTGAAAGATGCGAGGAAAGGCACACATGGTGTAATAATGAAATGAATAAATCCTCACCCTCTGATGACGAATCTTTCAATTTAAATGAATTCACCATATCATAAATTGATCCAAATAATAGACTTTGAAACATATGAATTCTGCCTCTCCAAAAAATTAAAAGAACTTCTCTGCTAACATTCTACTATATACCAAAATTCAAATGCCAATGAAAATTTAAATATTCAAAAATCCTTACAACATTAAAATCACTTTACCATTTTTTTCCTTGTTTCTCCTTTATCCAAACCCAAAATAAATAAATAACACATCCACAGAAGCAATAAGTTTCATCTTAGTGAACAAATTAAAGGAGAAGAAATGCACCCAGATAGCAAGAGTATCACTTAGGAGTTCTCATTTGTGTATAAAACTAAATAGCAATCAATATATGGAAACTTGAAAACAATCAACTTGCGTTCTTGCAAAAATCTATTGTGGAATGTGGTCCACAATCTAAATGCAAACTAAATACAAATTTCCATGAACTTATGGCCCGCACAAATGGTAACAATATTATAAACAACAAGCACAGTATAAGAGAGACATACTGAACCAAAAAAAGATGGCCACTCCATATCTCCACATGTGGGCCCCACATCACTATGCATCATTTAGTGCAAAGATTATTCAAAAACTTTGAAGGCTAAAGACTTATTTTTATGTGAATTGAGTTCTCCAACATCTAGTTAAAAAACAGGTATGATTCTCGTCTCTGAAGGGCTCACAAGGGAGTGTGCCCCACCCCACCTAAGAAATCTTTCTACACATTTTTACATTTAGATACAACTAGTGTAGCCCTGCACGTGCAATGTCCAGACAAATATATGAAGAAAATTACAGGTGATGTTGAAAAACCACCTCAAGTAGAATCATACCATCATTCTACATTTCATTGCAAGGCACATGTTTTCATGCTAAAATAGGTTCTCAAATAACAATGAACAAACTCAACTGCAAATGATAGCATGCACAAACACCACATTCAATTAAATATGTTCTATTAATTGTATATAACTTGAAGCAAATGAGATGGTTGGGCACCTAACATGAAAACACGACATGCCAATTGACTATATACATAAATGCCCAACTACACACCCATCTCCATTTCAAGAAACCCATCTCCATGAACCCCATAACCACCGCTCATTATCCCAAATAGAAACAAAAACTAAAATGCAGAAAATAAGTCATCAGTATTACTCTTCCACATATATAGAAATAAATTAGAAATCAACCTACATATACATCAATTTTGCTAAAAACACGTTACTCAAATCTAGAACACATTTGAGTACGGATAAAGTAGACAAACTCAATCATCACTTTGGTCCAGGTGGAGGAACAGATTGAAATACAACCTCAAGTTCAAGACTCAACCCACCATTCCATCTGTCAAAGCAAAAGAAAAGAAAACCATGGGCATAAAACAAGATAAAATAACAGAGGATATTAGCCACATGTGAGCCAGCTCTTAAGACCTCCCTTACCCAACAAATGTAACCACAAGCAATATAAATCTAAAATATTCTCACAATGAATTAAATCTGATTGAATAAGACCCAACCAATCCAACGCGTCTACATTCCTAGTTTCTCTTACACCAAACAATTCTATACACGAAGAGAAAAACACACTGATGCAAAATCTTTTCAACAAAAAACTCTTTGGTTGAGATAAAATGCAGAATATTATTTTACCATTATAAAAAAAATAAAATACAGAATGTTTCGCTATCACCTGGGAGAAGGTACCAGAGAAGTTTTGTAACTATTAAGGATCCATACAAGAGAGCTACGCGACAACCAACCAAGAGGTACTAGCCAAATCATTTCAGGAAAATGGTCACCAAATAATACCAAATATGCCACAAAATCTCAAATTTCAAGAAACCCAGAAAAATTACCCGCAGAGCTCTCTTTTTGAACTTGTCCATAACAGAGAATTGTTGGAGCCTTGCTTTAACAGTTTCACCCAAAGGAACGTTTGGAGCCTTTTTGGCATTTTGCAACCAAGGGTGGTCTGCATCAACAGGTCGGGTGGTCAAGTACAATCTAGAATGTGGGGATACAAGAATACTGATTACTAATAGTAGTTTACGAGCCAAGCTAAATGATATAAGTGAAATTTGAGAAGCACAAATAGCAGAGGACATAGACAGTAAACTCCACATGGTTTCACATGCAAGTCAATGTCAATCTAGCATAACAGTAAGGTGGACCCCCATGTGTAGATAAACTGGTCCAAATATAAAGGAGGCCCACAGATCAGGTGAGCAATGGATTGCATATGAGAATGGATAGACGACGAAGAAAAGATCTTTAATGGTCAAACTAAATTTGTATGTTTGGTCCTCTAAAGTAATGGACATATTGGTTGTTGGACCAGGTTATCTACATCGAGTAAAAAACAAAAAACTGTTAAGTATTGTTCAAAGAAGAATAGGATACATTTAGGTATGACTTCAACAGACAGATACTTGTCCATGTCTGGAGTATTGGTTTCTTGTGGATATGGTTTCAAATAGCAAGGGCTAATCAGATAACCCTGTTATATTAGTTACATCGACATGTATTCATCACCACCAAAAACTATTACAATTATTTGCTGATGGCATGTGCAGTTCCCTGAGCCATAAGTTCCATAGATGTTGGTCACATCTAGTACCATGATCCAGTGATCCAAAGACTTGAAATGATAACTCTAATTTCTTGATACAGGAAGTGCAAAAAATATTGAAGATCAAAAGATCAATTATGTTAAAAAAAAATTCTTGGAACCACTGTTGCATCTGATTTTAACTAACTTTAGGCCACTGAGGTATATAATCTTCCAGTACAGAAGGTTTTTCAAAATCAACTATACATGTTGGGGCTTGCCATAAATATCTGGTCTTTCAAGACATCTGATAAAATGACAATTCTTGATTTCATGGTGTATAAATTACAATTGTTATTGCCAAGTCATGCCTTACATAAAGAAACTAAGACTTCCAAGTTCCAATTACAAGGTCCTTTATACATTAAGAAGAGGCTCACAGCTTGCAAATCAACTTTTTTTGCCTGGATAACGAACATAAACAAGAGCAGTTTGAAGTCTTCTTATAGGTAAAGTTGGGTTCATGCGCTTCAAGTATATAAGTTTTGGTGACCCACAAGACCTCCTTTATAATGTCTGAAAAGCCTTTTTTTTTTCTGCAAACCAATGAGTGTACCACCTGCTAATTATATCCATGGATGTAATTCAATTTAGTAAACCCATTTCTCTCCTCCCTTCTCCCTCAACACCCGATTATTAGATAACAAGTTTCTCACCCCCAACTACCCAAGAATCTATCCTTGGGTTCCTCCAAGCGGGAGCTGGCTTCTCTCCCTTGGGGTGCTCATGGTCCACCCCCCACGCCGTGCCCGTTTCAGGCTCAACCCACTTTGGGCCTGGCTTGGATATAAAACATGAGCTCATTTGATATTTGAGCTAGGCTTGGAGAAAGTCAAGTGCCCGTCCTTCCCAAAACCAAATAAAGAGTACTTAGAATTTACTTATAATTTGTCCAAACAATACTAAAAACCCTGTACAACTGCTAAAAAGCAGGGTTCGACCAGGCCCGACTACCTAAAGCTGTCCAGCTTGGCCAGCATGCAGACATGGTTTTCAAAGTCGGACCAGTGATCCCCCCCCCCCTAGCCGGGGTCTCTGATGAGTCCCAGCCAATACCAATTCCACAAAAAAATAAAATAAAAATAAAAAAGGAAAAGGAAAATGAAAAGTGCCATGTTCTTTAAGAAAGATAAGCACCTCTTTATTAGGATTTAGGGCAGAGGAAGACCCGTTATGTGTGGTTGCATGGTTGTTTCTCTTAATTTAATTGGCCTTGAAGGTTCAACAACTTTGTAAGTTATGTATGGATTAAAGACTTAAAGTCCAATTCAAACAGTACACGTAGGTTGTAATGTTGTATAAGAGTTAAGTACCAAATTATACTGAGTGGCCAGACTCATTTGACTCGCCCCTAGGTGACTTAATTAGCCGAGTTGACTCTGTCGAGTCAAGGCCGATTCAGACAAAGTTTTTGAACTATTCACCAGTTTTAATTATCAGTCTCCTGATAAGAACTTAGTTTTTTATTTTGGTCAAAACACAACAATTTTTTTTTTTTACTGTTAAACTGATAAGAACTTATTTATT
This sequence comes from Litsea cubeba, assembly GCA_012931725.1. NCBI lineage: Eukaryota > Viridiplantae > Streptophyta > Magnoliopsida > Laurales > Lauraceae > Litsea > Litsea cubeba. The sequence continues at coordinate 119,910,904 of CM022946.1, forward strand.
ATGCATCTTATCATAGTTTCTGTACATGGATGCATGCCAACAATATGAAGATCGTACTCCTAAAATCAGTCATGTTTACCTTTCTGCATAATCCCTAAAGCAATCACCAAAGAAAGAGATGCTAGATTTGCTTGCCTGTATTTCAATGAGGACATCAGAGAAAGCATATGCAAATGCAATGTTTCCAATAGATTGTAAGGTCCTCCACACCTTCTCTTTATCTGTTACATCTATCCCCACTGTCACACCTGTTAGGGTTGTCCTCACATGATGATCCCCTTCTGCAGATTAAAAAACAGCCAATGAGACAAATGTCCTGGAGTTGGTTCATGCAAATCAGAAAATACAAATGAATTTTTTTTTATTAATAGCCAACCTGCAATCTTGGATATGGAAAGCCCAAGGCCTATGGAAGAATAAGCAAAAGATAGGAACCATAGCTTATGGAAATTGAGTATTTGAGAGAGAACTATTTGGATTCTTGCAAAGATGATCATGAAGGGGTTGTTAGATGGGCTGCACTTTGCTCTGTGGCCATTTCTATGGAAATGGTTGGACCTTTCAACGGCTCTGATAAGAAAAGGTCAAAAGAACAATAATGTCAGAGCATAACATAACTGCTTCCATGGCTATAAGGAAAGTTGTCCAAAATAGAGTTAAAAAAATGGCTAAAGGAAAAGGGTTTTTGTTGACTCACGCCATGCTAATGGAAGCCGTGATGGTGTAGACTACGGTGATACCTATGAGATTCCCATACTGGGCTATTCCACAAAGCTGTTGTTTGCCCTCTCCTGCAAAAATGAATAGAACCCATTAAAAAGTTGGTAGAGAACTAGAGAATACATTAGAAATAGAGGGATTTTAGAGCATCTATTTAGAGTCTCAGGGGTTTCTAAGATCACACACTTGGAGAAATTGAATTAGTGAAATACCAAAATGTAAATCAATGGTTTTCTTGAAGTCCCATTTCAAATCCTAGTTCCATTCTATGTCACTGTGTCCTCTATTGGAAAACGACTTCCATTACTACTGGAAATCTTCTAAAATGAAACCCATTAAAACTTGGGGACTTTCTTGATCATGCCATTGAAAAATGCGGTGTCTTTGGAAAAACCATCTTAAGCCTTTGAGTCATTGAAATGACCCCATCTAAGAAAGAGGACCTACACTTACATGGAGGTTGTGAGAGCTAACTTAGGTAAATAGAAAGAAAGGAAGAGGTCCTCTGTTTTTTCATATGGTAAAGAACAAATAGCATACAAGCCCATCTAGGACTCCATGTAAGTGCAGTTCCTCTTTCCTGTGACCGGATCAGGAGATCTATAACAATCCGCAAGAAGAGTAGACATCAACCAAGTGATGGAAGAGAAAACAAGAAGAACAATAGGGTCAGCTTGAGCACCAAAAACCATATACCAGAAGACTGAGGATTAAAAAAAAAAGGATGAACAGACTCTGTTTGAGACTTACAGAGTGTTCTCTATTGGTCCGGTTTCGGATTTGCAGGAGATCTCAATGTTGCACATCTCCCAGGATCCTGTTGCAGAATGAAAATGTGCAAGGATCGGTGCAGAGAGAGATCTCAATGCGATCTCAAGAAGATCAAAGATCGGAAGTTGCAGAGATAAGGGCGTTTCCTCGCTGGGTTTTGAAGAAGATCAGACGATCTTGAAGTGGGCTTGCCTGCTTGATCGCAGCACCCAGGATCGTCGAAATCGCCTCCGCTGCAATCACTGCTTCCTCACCGGGATCGAGGGTCCGTCGCGACCCGCCGTTGCTGTAGAAGAATACCGACCTTCGGTCTTGGACTGCTGCGCAGACGAAGGAGGGGACACTTGCAGAGGTCTCGTAGTTCTTGAAACAGAGAAGCGATGGAGGCGGTTCTGATCGCCGTTCTTGCATCGTGCAGTTGCCGGAGAAGAAGCGGCGCTGCCTCTCTTTGCCGGACTGCAAAACTGTCACCGGAGAAGGAGGGCCCCGCGCAGTGCCAGAGTCTCCGCCGCCTTTGCGTGTCGCCGGGCTCAAGGAAGAAGGCAGCAAGGCTATCTGGATGAGAGGAGAAAAAGAAGTGGAGAAGGGTCTGTTGGTGATTGAGCAAAAATGGGAGGAGAGAAGGGGTTCATGGGGAGAATAGGAGGAGGGCGGGAGCAGGGAAAAAAAGGGAAGCAGCGGGAAAAAACGGTGGAAAGGAAAAATGAAGCAAAAAAACACGCCATAGTAGTGGCGGCGAAACAAAAACGCTATAAATAATTAAATAATTTTTCCGTCTAGTTAAATTGCCGCAATAGTAACTAAAATCGTCGCAAAAAATGAAATGGTCACATAAATCTCGTAACTATGCAACGGTAAAAAAATACCTTTAGTAACGATTCCTTTTCCGGTGCTTATTAAATCGCCGCAAAAGCCTTTTTCTCTTGTAGTGGGAGGAGTAACTCGTTTGAGCACCTCTAAGCTCCAACAGTCTAAACTAAGTCTAGGCAATTTTTCCCAGAGAGGTTTGCTTCAATTTAAGCTCTACGAGGGTCAAAGTTTGGCACCCATGCGATAAACGCCAAACATGTGCCAGCCACAGTCCATGGGGATCCTTCACGAGCCCTGCAAAGGTCCGTCTCCAAAGTGAAGGAAAATAGCACAAACACATTAGGCAGTTTCAACTTCCAAGATCTGCAACCCACCCTGCGGTCGCCAGATAGATGGAAGCCTTTGTAGCAGAATCTTGATTCGGGTAGACCCTTTCAAGAATTGACCCATGATGGATAAATTCAGGTGTTGTTTATTCTCTTCTAATTCGTGAACGTAAGTGGGCCTCGTGGATAGATATTAAAAAACTTTTTGACCCACTCTATAAGGCTAAAAACCCAACCCCAAGATTTAAAATCCTAATCTCATGCATTAAGATCAAAGATCCATCAAGAAGACAGATCAGGAAACAAACAAGACAAGCGTAGAACATCTACTAAACCCAACTAGAAGAGACAGATCAAGAAACAAACAAGACAAGCACATAACATCTACTAAAACCAACAAGAAGTAGATCTGTACCTAAGAAGCTTTGTTGTGATATAATCGAGAACTTGAAAACTTGATCTCTACAAAAACTCTTTTCGCAAAATTTGATCTCCCTCATTTTGTGTTCTTCTCTTAGAGAACTTCTCAAGGAGAATGGTAGGATCTCCAAGTAAAAGAAAACTCTAGCACTCTTGTAGGAAACCAGATGAGCGAGAGGAGGAAGAGAGAGGAACTTGAGAAATAATTATTGTGTGTTGAAATCTCTAACCCTCACCTCTTATTTATAGTTTATGGAGCACCTCTTCTTTGTCCAAGATTAGAAGTTTCACTTCTATTCTTAGTATGTGTCCTACTCCTCATTTCCTTAAGAGTTTCAATTGGATTAGTAACATTCTTTTAATGGGCTAGCATGGGGACTGTGACGCCCCGGAGTCCCACATCGACTATAGAGAGGAAAGTGAATGGGATTATATGTAGAGCTTACACCCTTACCTTGCATGAGGCCTTTTGATGGGTTGAGGCCCATCAGAAACAAAACCGTGAGGCCAGTGGGCCAAAGCGGACAATATCATGCATGGGTAAGGGGTGGGGCGTTACAAATGGTATCAAAGCCGACTCTCGACTAGTTCGAGTGTGGGTCCCCTGCCGTGGTCTGGTGCAAGTGGGCGGGCTTCCATGTGGGCGGGCCAAGAGGGCTGGCAGGCTACAGGGGCTGGCAGGCTACTGCACAGGGACGTGCAGCCTTAAGGGGGGTGGAATGTGACGCCCCGGAGTCCCACATCGACTATAGAGAGGAAAGTGATTGGGATTATATGTAGAGCTTACACCCTTATTTAGTATGAGGCCTTTTGATGGGTTGAAGCCCATCAGAAACAAAACCGTGAGGCCAGTGGGCCAAAGCGGACAATATCATGCATGGGTAAGGGGTGGGGCGTTACAAATGGTATCAGAGCCGACTCTCGACTAGTTCGAGTGTGGGTCCCCTGCCGTGGTCTGGTGCAAGTGGGCAGGCTTCCATGTGGGCGGGCCAAGAGGGCTGGCAGGCTACAGGGGCTGGCAGGCTACTGCACAGGGACGTGCAGCCTTAAGGGGGGTGGAATGTGACACCCCGGAGTCCCACATCGACTATAGAGAGGAAAGTGAATGGGATTATATGTAGAGCTTACACCCTTACCTTGCATGAGGCGTTTTGATGGGTTGAGGCCCATCAGAAACAAAACCGTGAGGCCAGTGGGCCAAAGCGGACAATATCATGCATGGGTAAGGGGTGGGGCGTTACAAATGGTATCAGAGCCGACTCTCGACTAGTTCGAGTGTGGATCCCCTGCCGTGGTCTGGTGCAAGTGGGCGGGCTTCCATGTGGGCAGGCCAAGAGGGCTGACAGGCTACAGGGGCTGGCAGGCTACTGCACAGGGACGTGCAGCCTTAAGGGGGGTGGAATGTGACGCCCCGGAGTCCCACATCGACTATAGAGAGGAAAGTGATTGGGATTATATGTAGAGCTTACACCCTTATTTAGTATGAGGCCTTTTGATGGGTTGAAGCCCATCAGAAACAAAACCGTGAGGCCAGTGGGCCAAAGCGGACAATATCATGCATGGGTAAGGGGTGGGGCGTTACAAATGGTATCAGAGCCGACTCTCGACTAGTTCGAGTGTGGGTCCCCTGCCGTGGTCTGGTGCAAGTGGGCAGGCTTCCATGTGGGCGGGCCAAGAGGGCTGGCAGGCTACAGGGGCTGGCAGGCTACTGCACAGGGACGTGCAGCCTTAAGGGGGGTGGAATGTGACACCCCGGAGTCCCACATCGACTATAGAGAGGAAAGTGAATGGGATTATATGTAGAGCTTACACCCTTACCTTGCATGAGGCGTTTTGATGGGTTGAGGCCCATCAGAAACAAAACCGTGAGGCCAGTGGGCCAAAGCGGACAATATCATGCATGGGTAAGGGGTGGGGCGTTACAAATGGTATCAGAGCCGACTCTCGACTAGTTCGAGTGTGGATCCCCTGCCGTGGTCTGGTGCAAGTGGGCGGGCTTCCATGTGGGCAGGCCAAGAGGGCTGACAGGCTACAGGGGCTGGCAGGCTACTGCACAGGGACGTGCAGCCTTAAGGGGGGTAGAATGTGACGCCCCGGAGTCCCACATCGACTATAGAGAGGAAAGTGATTGGGATTATATGTAGAGCTTACACCCTTACTTAGCATGAGGCCTTTTGATGGGTTGAAGCCCATCAGAAACAAAACCGTGAGGCCAGTGGGCCAAAGCGGACAATTTGTAACGCCCCACCCCTTACCCATGCATGATATTGTCTGCTTTGGCCCACTGGCCTCACGGTTTTGTTTCTGATGGGCCTCAACCTATCAAAAGGCCTCATGCAAGGTAAGGGTGTAAGCTCTACATATAATCCCATTCACTTTCCTCTCTATAGTCGATGTGGGACTCCGGGGCGTCACATTCCACCCCCCTTAAGGCTGCACGTCCCTGTGCAGTAGCCTGCCAGCCCCTGTAGCCTGCCAGCCCTCTTGGCCCGCCCACATGGAAGCCCGCCCACTTGCACCAGACCACGGCAGGGGACCCACACTCGAACTAGTCGAGAGTCGGCTCTGATACCATTTGTAACGCCCCACCCCTTACCCATGCATGATATTGTCCGCTTTGGCCCACTGGCCTCACGGTTTTGTTTCTGATGGGCTTCAACCCATCAAAAGGCCTCATGCTAAGTAAGGGTGTAAGCTCTACATATAATCCCAATCACTTTCCTCTCTATAGTCGATGTGGGACTCCGGGGCGTCACAGGGACCATTAGGGATTCCTTAGAATCTGGCTGCAACTAGAAATCTGGACCCCACATCTCATGTGAACTCCGGACCCACATTTAATTACAAATAAGTCCACTATATAAATGTAATTGCACTTCAGTCTTAAGAATATTTACAAAAAGACCCTAAACTTTTCAATTACTACAAGTAAGTCCCTCCATCAATTATATCTATGGATCTATTGGAATAAATCTGTCCAACCAAATTTGATCAAACTCTTATTATCCTTGTCATCCAATTAATCACAATAATCATTAGTACCATCCAATTAACTCTTAATTGAGATAGGTGAGCGCTTACCAAAAATAAAATTCATTAATTGGCACAATGGGATATTTAGGGAATAGATTTCATCTTGAAAATTAGATATTGCCGCAGCCCTTCCACCATGTACCCAAGACATTGAGGTGTTGACTTACAATTGGCCTTACTCATTGATGACTCAAAGTAAATACATAGTATAAACTTGAGTCCATTAATCTCTCAGGATAAAGAGCCTATTGCTTGGGAATTCTGAGAGTAGTCCTTAAATCAAAGACAGATTTGTATAAGGTGTCACTCATGGTCCTTTAGTACATCCAATGCACCAGTACAATGATCCAGAGTTTTACACTCTGATGATCGAAACATATCATGCTATTTCATAGTAATCACAATGTTGCAATCTTGTCAGATGAGATGCCCAATCTCATCACTGTTGTGAATCAATTTAAGTATAAGATTTGTGATTTATGTCTCCTATATGTGGATCTCATCCACACACATGGAATATATCTAATACACTTGTGGGTTCCGGTTCATTTCATGAACCATCATGTCACTTTGTATTGATTATGTGCAAATATAGAATAAAATATCATTCATTACATGAATAAAGCATCAATATATCAACTAATTAATAAGAAAAAACAATTCATTCGGATAATCCACTGAATTGAGGACATACAATCTAACACTAACATGGTATGACCAATTTTATCTTAGGGAAGTCTTCAATCTGGTGGCCAGTGATGGGTGTTGGTATCGGTAAGTACTTGATGCTAGATTTGAGGCTTTCGATGATATACAATGGGCCAGGTTAGGGCTGATCAACCGGATATCTGGTCCGGTTTTCGGACCGGAATCCGGTCGGACCGGATTTCCGGTCCGTTCCAAACCGGTCCTGTTGGACCACTTAAAGTGGTCCAGATCGGTTTCCATTTTTTTTTTTTTTTTTTTTTTTTTTTGAATTTTCACCTCACATCTAAAAAGTGGACAAATGTCAAATGAATGAATGATGGGTTTTATAAATGGGTGTTGGGCTGGGGCGTTGGGCTCATGCCTCATGGGCTCATTAAAAAAAAAAACTTATTATTTTAAAAAATCCGGTCCGATCCGGTCCAGACCGGACCCTAAAAGTTCCGGACCGGACCGGATTTGGACCGCTAAGACCGCAAATCCGGTCCGATTTTGTGGTCCGGTCCGGTCTGCGGTCCAGTTCTGTGCAGCCCTAGGCCGGGCATAGGGCTGTCCTGAAAGATCGTGGTCACTAGGGAGCCATGCTCATTAATTGGATTTCAAATGATTTGGGGCTTTGGAGGAAGATTGGAAGGGGAAAAAAAAATGAGGAGGGAAAGGGAAGAGGGTTGCCTGAGGATCATTGGAGCATTTTAGTGCTCGTCCCAACTTCTTCCCGTTAAGAAACGACCTTAGGCGTGGAAGCATTTTTCTTTCCTATTTTATTTAATAAAATAGGTGAATTGCATTGATAAGTACGTGTGTGTGCATCTAGGTAGAAAACGGGCAAAATCAACAACATCCTAATTGCAGTAAAGTCCAGAGAAAATTAATCAAGTGATACTTAACTCTTTTGAACACTCCTCATTTACACTTGGGTTCCTTAATTGGTCCACAAGAATGCAGTCAATCAATAAGAGCAATTATTATTAGTATAAAAAAAAAGAAATTAGTTCATGCAATAAAATTATCTTGATGAAATGATAATAATTAGTTTTAAAAAAGACTCAAACTAGTGTTAAGCCTGATCTCGGAGTTCCTTTCCATTGTTCATTCCATAGATATATATCTATTCTCTTTTTAACTTGGTGTAGGTTGTATTAGCACATTTCCAATGCAATATACAGATATGTTTCTTGACTATAAAACATTGGATAGGTTTGAGTTCATTTTGGCCTATCGCATTATTAAACAATCCCTCGTTACTCTCGGTATCATTTTTGCATTCGTCAATTAACATGCGAGAAACAAAATTCTTCACTGCTTGCAAAATATTGTGTACCATATATAGAGGAAGCAATGAAGACAACAGTAAATGAGTTGTTTATGACCACTGCGAGACAATAAATATAACAGGTTAAAAGAGTTTAAAAAAAAATCTCAAATCAAGGATGGAAAATAAAAGTATTCAAATCAATATAGAAATTATTGTAAACATTGAATTTTGAGAAAATTGGAGGTCAGAAATGCATTGTTACCATCATTACCATCATTCTTCTAAATTTAATTCATCTGAAAATGGATTTGAATCTGATCACACCAGTTCCACTTCAAGAAGTAGGCTGAACATCACCCAGCCGCTTCTAAAATTTAGTTTTATTCCGATTCTGATTTTAGCTCTTTCGGGTTTTGTTTTGGTGGACAATTTCGATCTCCACATGATTAAAATCAACTTTGGAAGAGATTCTTTGGAAAGATTTCTTGCATTTGAAAAATAACGTGGCCTCCATGTGTTATTCTGTGTGGGCCTGTATATGTATATATACCATGTTTCATGTTTCAGCCCCAACAATAGGATCAAGACCTTTAGGTCAGATAAGATACTATGTGATCTGGTGGTGATCTTGATTAGGAAGCGAACTAAAACTTTCAGTCAATATCTTTATGTTAATGAAGGTGGAATTGCAATCCCTACTCCTAATTACACATCCTTTTTATACAACACTATACGTGTAATTTACAAATTATTTTAAATTTAAAAGTAGGCGCAGCTGGGAAGGATAGATAACCGTTGTTCATAAGCTAACTAGCATGATTGATTGCATAGGGAACGTAATAATAGTAACATGCAAGAGACAAACCCATTTAACACATTACAATATAAACCTCATATTATTATGGTTGAGAAATATAATTCAATGGTTACTTTCATTTTTGATGTACTAAGAATACATTATATATATATATTCGATTCAATAAAGAAATTCTATAAAAAAAAACATATGAAAAAGTAGTTGAAAAAACATTAAAAAAATTGGTATAAAAAGGAAAATTGAGTGGGAGTCATGATTGATGAGAGGGAGGAGTCATAAGTAATGAAAGGAACTAACTATAACCTGAAGAAAAAAAAAAATAGAATTGTTAAAAAAAATTCACAGTTGAAAACAACCACTGATTAAAATTATCCTATAAATAGTGAACGTGTACACAAATATTTCTAATTGTATATGTTATCAACCTCCAACTTATCAGTATTTTCCTATAATAAGTAAAAGAAAGTTTGAGATTATTGTATAATAATCATACCAATAAAAGAGATTTTCCTATACCATCCATTCTTGTCAGGATTTTCTGAAATTACCTAAAAAATAAGAATAGAAAAAACTTATCAGTATTTTCCTATAATAAGTAAAAGAAAGTTTGAGATTATTGTATAATAATCATACCAATAAAAGAGATTTTCCTATACCATCCAATCTTGTCAGGATTGTTCTGGAATTACCTAAAAAATAAGAATAGAAAAAATAATTATAAAGATTCATATCAGGATTGCCTTTGTATTTGAAATCACACACAATATAAGAATGTAAATAAGAAAATATTATAAAATTCTAAGCATGAGAAGAAATACAAAACAAGCGACAGATTTCAGCTTCGTATAAAAGAGGAACACTGGCATCTAGGAAGAGTTTATGGTATTGGGCTGTGAATTGAAAGTGGATCAAATATCTGAAATGAAATAGAATGATATATTTTGCACATCCAAATAATTATCTTTAATTCAAATGGCTAAAATGTCCAATGATTTTTTTTTTATCTCAATTTGTTTTTCCTTTTATTTTGTTTTTCACCCATCAAGCGCATCACCAATGTATGCATATGAGAAAGAGCAACTTAACATGTTCTTACAACCTGGTCTCATTTCAAAGCTAAAAGGTGGAAGAGGAGGAAGAACATTAAAGAAAATTAGGAAAAATCTTAAAAAAGTATAAGACTTTTGGCTCATTTTCAAAAAAGTACATGACAATTTAAATATTTCAAAAAAGTATAATTTTTTTTTTCATTTTCCTTTCAATTGAGTCCTCTCCTAAAAAAATACTAAAAATAACAAAAATACCCTTCTTACAAGTTTTTGTCTTTTCTTAATTTTTTTTCGTCCCCAAAACCAACCCAAAAACCACTTTACGAGCCTCACTATTCAAATGGTGATGGCTGAGTACCTTTTTTTATGGTTTAGTCACCTAAAATATTGCCATAATTGATCTTAGGTTTCTTTTCTTTAGATTATCTATGGCCCATATTTCAACTTTATTTTGATAATCATAACTATTTATATAATGAAACTAATTTTTCAGTCATTTAGAATCCATATAAACCCTTCATATAAAGTAGTTGAAGGGCCCTACTAAGTCGTTTGGGTTGGACTTGATCATTTCTCTTAAATAATTTACTAAAGAAATTTTTTGAAAATGACATAAGGGTATTCTTGTTAATTTTTCTTAACTTTTTTTTATGGTGAGGACTTGGCTGGAAAAAATATATAAAGCTTTTATACTCTTTTGAAATATCGGAAACTTTATGTACTTTTTTGAAAATGAACTAAAACTTTTATACTATCCTGAATTTCTCCCAAAGAACTATATATATATTAATTCGGGGGGAGCTCACCTGAGCTGCAGCTCAGGTTGAAAGTAAGCTGGAGGCGTGTGTGTGGAACGCAACGTGTGGGCAGATCATAAAATTCATTCAGGGTGAGTGAATTTTTCGGTGGGCCCGCTCATTTTTCATTTTACCCACCCTGTCTCTCACCTCTCTCTCTCTGTTTCTCGCTGGTCTCTCTCTTGCCTCGTTCTCATCTCTCGCTCTCAGCTCGATCTGTGCTGTAGCTCTCAGCTCTCGATCTCTCCCTCTCAGCGTCGCTCGTCGAGATCTCTGGAAGCTCGCCAGCTGCCCTCTTTCTCTTGCTGCAATATCTCTCTCTCGCTGCCCTGCTGCTGCTGCTTATTCTCATTATCAGCTCGATCTCTCTCTGTCGCGGCGATCTCTCTCTCGGCTCGATCTCTCTCATGTCCGAGATGCTCAAGTGTGCCGGTGATGACGACATCATCACCATCAAGGCCGATGATGGCAGCGACAATGTCACCTTCATGTTCGAAAGCCCGTCACCTTCATGTTCTTCTGGAGAAATTTGTTTTCCTGATTTGAGGTTTTTTTTTCTGCCCTAGAACTTCATTTGGTCCTAATCTCTATTTTCCTTTTCTGTTGCCAACCAAAGCTCAAGATAAGATCGCAGATTTTGAGATGAAGCCGATGGACATTGATAGCGAGCATCTTGGAATTCCGGAAGCAGAGTATCATGCCATTGTAAGGATGCCATCTGCTGATGTGCACGTAATGTGTCTGTCAAAATGCTAACTTGTGCTCTTGGTTGGGAAATGATGGCAGTTGTTATTTCAGTGGCAGTTATTATTTCAATGGCAAATGCTAACTTGTCCCTCCCAGTGCTCTGTTCTCACATCTCCCAGCGCCCAGTTTGAGGCCGTCTCTTGCGCTGCAGTCTCCCTCTCTTGTCGAGAGACTCTGTGTCATGTCTACAGCGGGAGAGAGATTGATGCTTACATTTGATTGTTAAACTTTTGTAGTAGACCACCACAACATGAGGATAGCTATCTCTTTTAGTTAGTGTTTTTTTTTTTTTTTTTAATGGAGATGTCCAATGCACATGTGTATTATCTTTTATATAACCATTTACAAGTGGATACAAGGATAATGACTATTTTTGTCATCTTTGTATGAGATAATGTGAAATGGGTAGTCTCCAGAACTTATTTAAATGGCTCAGAATATTCAGTTCCACGGCTTGGTTTGCTCCAGAAGGGTCTATTGTTAGGAGAAGAGAACATAACAGTCCTTTGACTATAATGAATGTAGGATTCTATGGGTCCATTCCTTACTACTTCAGAAGAATATGGATAGCTTGGGTTATATTCTTTGGTGGAGAGAAAAAGAGAGAACGAGAGTCGGATCAGGGTCTGAAATGGGTTTTCTCAATAGCTTTGGTTGGTTTTTTTTGGTTGTGTGAGAGAGAGATTAGGATCAGGATCTTAAATGGGTTTTCTTTAGTAAGTCTAGTTTTGTTGGTGTTCAGGTGAAAAGAGAATTGTATTTAGGATCAGGGTTTTCAAATGGGTATTTTTTAGAGCCTGAGAGGGAGATTAGTTTCCTGAATTGTGTTACCTCTGGAACCAGGCCTCTTGAATGGGTTGTTTCCAGTGGAGTTTGAATCATTTTTTTTTCAAGCTGAGCCACAGGGTTTCCATATGATCTTCAACGAGAGGTGTCTGTATTTTCCCCCCTGTTGTGAGCCATCTTAAGGCTTGTTTCAGTTTTTCCTTTTGGTTCCAGTAACTTTTGATGAAAACTGATGCCCATTGTCAAGTGTAACTCAAGTGTTTTACGGATCCATCAACTCTATTTACTGTTTTTTTTTTTTGTTGGCCACCAAAGCCCTTTATTGGTCCCAGACTGTTTTGATTTTTGACTATTTGAAAGCAAACTTGTATTCTAACTGAGGATGTGTCCATTGAACATGAGTTTGTCAAAACATATACCAGAACCCTTTGAAACTGCGCTTTGATCATTGTACTGCATCCCAGTATATGTTTCTTTCCCATGTTTTTTATACCTTTGTGAATTTTTAAAGGTATCAACATATACTAGAACCCTTTTCAGATTTACAGTTGTATGAATTTCCATATCTGAAAATATTGGAATTTTTTCCCATCTTTGTGAATTCTTGAACCGGGTATAATATTTAAAAAAAAGGGTATTTTCTATAAAAAAAAAGGACTTATTTGTAATTCTGATTTTATGAAAATTTTCCAAAGATGGAATTTTTCGACGATTTCAGTTTCATTAGAAAACGGGTCAAATTGTGATCGATTTTCCCTTCTAGCTTGGGTTCATTTGAATTCATTTCAGATGATTCCCAGTGAGATTTGATACATTTAAAAACGGACTTATTTTAAAATAAACTAAAAGCTACTGTGCAAACTATTCATTATCTTCCCCTTCTAAAACAATGCAACACAGATCTGTGAGAACTCAAAAAAGACTGAAGCAGCAACGTCCCATTAATCAAATAGACTGAAAACCATGTCATCATCACTCTCTTCTTTTGCATCTTCCTGAAATAGCAAAACGTCCCACCCAGATACATAACAGCAAAAAAAAAAAAAGAATGAACCCAAGCAGCAACCAAAAGAACCTGCCTTCTCCGTCCACGATAAGCGGCAATCCGAGTCCTCTGTGCAGCAATCTGAACCAGATTAGGCCCAAATGAAGTTTTAGGGCAGTAAAAAAAAACCCAAATCAGGAAAACAAATTTCTCCGGAAGAACATGAAGGTGACGGTGTCGCTGGGGCTTTCGAACATGAAGGTGACGTGTCGCTGCCATCATCGGCCTTGATGGTGATGATGTCACCGGCGCACTTGAGCATCTCGGACATGAGAGAGATCGAGCTGATAATGAGAATAAGCAGCAGCAGCAGGGCAGCGAGAGAAAGATATTGCAGCAAGAGAAAGAGGGCAGCTGGCGAGCTTCCAGAGATCTCGACGAGCGACGCTGAGAGGGAGAGATCGAGAGCTGGGAGCGAGAGATGAGAGCGAGGCGAGGGAGAGAGCTGAGAGAAACCAGCGAGAAAGAGAGAGGCGAGAGACAGGGGCGCGGGTAGGCCTAAGAAGGGGGACAATGAAAAATGAGCGGGACCAGCAAAAAACTCACCCCGATTGAATTTTATGTTTCGCTCACACACTGTGTTCCGCCCACATGCCTCCAGCTTACTTTCAACTTGAGCTGCAGCTCAGGTGAGCTCCCCCCAATTCTAGAAACCATAAAATGTTCAATACAATGTATATTCTTTTTAATCAGCTCACAAGTTTCAGGATATTATAAATTACCTTGCATAGATTCGGTAACGAGAACACTATATAGGGAGAGAATAAGGACAAATTAAGGAGAGAACTTGAGGAAGGAGGAGAGATGTTGCAACGGAAACAAAGATGCTCTATATTTTTATATCAAACAAATCATTGGAAAGATGTGGGTAAGTCATATGGTTTTTTTTTTTTCTTCAATCACACCGTCCAAAACTACATGGTAATAGTGTTAACAGTAGAAAGAAAAACACACTAATAGCGTGCAATACCTATAACAAATAAAACAAAATAATTACTGTGCAGTACTGCAAGTACTACAATGGAGTATGCATACAAGAAAACTAGTGAGCTTCAACTTCGATACCAAAATCACCCAAAGCTGTTTGCTTCGGAATAGTGGGGAAAGACAATTGAGTCCTTGTGTGGGGAGATTTCCAAAACCCCAGGATTATGTTAATTACGGCTGTAAGATGGAATTAAGCATTTCCACGTGCCTCCCGCGTGCCATCTACGTGGCGCCAGGCTCACCTCGGCTACCAGGGCAGATGCCTCAGCCGAAGTCAGACAGGTTTTGGCCGCAAGTGCCGAGCTCGGCTACCCAGGTGCCCACCTCGGCTAAAAGCTTGACCTCGGCCAAAGGAGTCAGGACGAAAGCCGAAGCAAGAGAGAATCTCCACTCGCGCCCTTCGCCCGCCATGCCATCGGGCACGTGGAGGAATAGGGGCGCAAGCCAGTAAGACAGATGCGACATCCAGCCGTCCACAGTCTTCGCCAGATCGCTGACAGGGCGGCATCCAGCGGCTGAAACTAAATCAGGGCAAGGCTGGATGGTGGATCCGATGGTACCTCTGCCGCCAAAGGCTCCAACAAGATCTGGCCCAACATGACACGCATTAAATGCGTTATGAGCTGATCGACTGGCATTAAATGCAATGTGGGCTGGAATGGACCGTATTTATTACTTTGTGGGCTGATCGGACCCTCATTTAATGAATGGTGGGCTGACATGATGACGCCCCTAGACATGCCCAAGACGTCATCATGAGCCTCCCCCATGCAACGTAGGCATCTTCCTCTATAAGAAGAGGAGCAATCTCCATTACAGGTATGTGCATAAAAAACCAGAGCTGTTACTCTGCCTCTCTTCTTCCTCTCCTTCCTTTGTTCCAATTCACCTACTGACTTAGTCATCGGAGAGCCTTGCGCCGCTCAGGCCAAGGTCCTCTGACCGTTTGCTCTTCCCTTTCAGGCTTTCAGGTAGCAGGTTATCTTCTTCATTTGGATAAGTCCTGTAAGGCACCCCGATTATTGTGGGTCATATTTTTCTACACCTACAATTGGCGCCGTCTGTGGGAAAGTACTATCCCAACCTTCCCAATCTTCTCAACCTTCCCAAAAACCATGCCTCTGAAAGCTAAGAAGGGCGGAGAGTCCCAGAGAGCAAGACTCGAGCATCCGGGCCCGTCGACGGATGTCCTTGCTCCGGGACGGTCCGGAGCGGCCCATGGCGCATCTGCAAGTGAGGAGCACGTAGGCTCGCGACCTTTCGTCGAGATTCCCTTCCAAGAGGGAGTTGAGACCTCGTGCTCCGACGACGAAGTCGCGCCTCCCCAACGGGACTAGCGTCGACGTGAGCGCCCTCTCAAAGGCAAAGCTGCGGTAGTGGAGGAGCCATGCCGTGTGCAACCCCCTGATACTGGAGGAGACATCGCAGCTCAAAACGCTCTCCTCCAGGAGCAGGAGCGAATAATCCGCCAGCTCCAGCAGCAGCTGAGAGCGGTGCAAAATGCCTCTCTAAGGCAGCCCTCAGAGCCCCAAGGCGAGAAAAGAGCTGTCCAGAGCAAGGTGGTCCAGCCCTCCGCGAGGATCTAAGAGCCTTTCTGGATCAGAAGCGTAGCCATGCTCACGATGAGGGCTCGAGCAACACCCATAGCCATCGTGGCCGCGACGGGCGAGCTCACAGCCATCGTAGCCGAGGCCATGCAAAGCGGAAGCCAAGAGCAATGACGCCAGAAAAGGACGACGAGCAGGAGCGGCTCGACAAGCGCATCAAGCTGGCTCTTCAGCGTAACCTGGAGATACGGGACCAGCAAGAAATCTCTGGCCCCACCGATCTGGGGGCCTCTCCTTTTACACGGGACATCGAGAGAACTCCCTTGCCTAAGAAGTTCTCCGTCCCGGGGTTCGTCCCCTACGACGGATTGTCCGACCCGTCCGCTCACCTCCGTCACTTCTCCCAAAAGATGTCCATCTGGGGGAACGAGGGTCATCTCAACTGCAAGATCTTCTCCTCTAGTTTCAACGACCTCCCTCTGAAGTGGTTCTGCGCTCTACCTGAGAAGTCTATTTCGAGTTGAAGAGAACTCCAGCTCTCCTTCCTCAAGAAGTTCCAAGCCTACAGCATCGTCCCCAAGACCGATGCTGATATCCTCGGTCTAAAGATGAAGCAGGGCGAGACCTTCGCCCAGTTCGCCCAGCGGTTCTGGGCAATTTACAGCCAAATCGAGGATACCAGAGAAGAGGTGGCGACTTTCGCCTTTCGGAATGCCCTGTTACCAGGGCACAAGCTGGGGAAAGATTTAGCTGGAGATCCCGCTCCCTCCATGCCGGCCTTGATGTCCCGGATAAAACGCTATATCGCCCGGGAGGAAGATGAAATCCGGGCTCGGGAGGAGGAAGGCCAGGAGGACGCAGGCCCGGAACCCAAGGAAAGAAGCAACCAGCCCCAGCATAGGGGCAAGAAGCCATTCCAGAAGCAAGAGCCGAAGCAAGCCTGGGTCTCCAGTTCGGCGAGAGCTTCAGTGTCTAGGTCCAGGGGCAGCAGGAGGGCCAGACCTTCCTCCGACGCCTACCAGGCTGTGAACATCGTCTTCAAGGACCCGATCCACCAGGTTATGAACAAGGTAAAGACCCAGCCATTCTTCAAGTGGCCTCGTCCCTTGCCAGGCGATCCCTCCACCATTGACCAAACCAAGTTCTGTGCCTGCCATAAGGGTAACGGGCACAGGACCGACGAGTGCAGGACTCTGAAGTTTCACCTGGAGAGGCTCGCCAAGGAAGGCCACCTTGCGGAGTTCATGAAGGCGGGAGACGTCGGCAGCGGCGGCGGCAGCCGAGCTCATCAGAGCGCGACTAGGGATCCAGACAGCGAAGACTCTGAGAAGATCATTAATGTGATCCATCTGGCGCCCTCAGCTTCCTCCCCCTCAGCTCGAGACAGCCCTCAAGCTCGTGCCGTAGCCAGGCGGGCCTCACACGGGAAGGAGGTGATGAGAGCCGAACTCGGGCCAGCGTCCAAGAGAGCGCGCCGCGACCGCCCAGCTATCTCGTTCTCGGACAAAGATCTGGAGGGAATCCAACTCCCTCACAACGACCCTCTACTCTTGACCATGAGGCTGAAGGACTTCACTGTGAAGAGGATCCTCGTCGACTCCGGCAGCTCTTCCGAGGTCCTCTACTATGAGTGCTTCAAGAAGATGAAACTCTCAGAAGCTGACCTCACGGAAGTCCGTACGCCCTTGCTAGGGTAATCCGCAAAACCAGTCTACCCCAAGGGTAAAATCACCCTGGAAACCCGAGTGGGCGGAGCCTCTGTGACGGCCGACTTCCTAGTAGTGGACGCCCCTTCTCCCTACAACGTCATCTTGGGCAGAACGTGGCTCCACAAGCTGGAAGCAGTCCCCTCTTCCCTCCACCAGAAGCTGAAGTTTGTGCTCGAAGACAAGGAGGGCAAGATGGAGGTGGTCACAGTGGAAGGAGATCAGCAGCTAGCCAGGCAGTGCATGTTGTCCGTGGTCCCCGCAGAGAAGGAGCCAGAGCGCGTCAACCTGGCGGAGTTTGAAAAGGGTCTAGATGAGATCGGCTGAGACCCTGACAAGAAAAGTATTGAGGGCCTAGCCGAAGTCAGGCTCGACCTAGCAGACCCTGACAGATTTTTCCTGATCGGCACTCAGCTGCCAGACGAAGAGAGAGCCAAGCTCTCAAGGTTTCTAATGCAGAACGTGGATGTCTTCGCCTGGGCCCCAAGCGAAATACCTGGGGTCGACCCCGAGGTCATGTGCCACAAGCTCAATGTGGATCCCAGCCACAAGCCAGTGGTGCAGAGGGCCCGTAGGACGGGGTTACAGCAGACAGACGCGGTAGTCAAAGAGGTCGATAAGTTGCTGGAGGCAGGCGCAATCCGGGAGGTCCAGTACCCGGTTTGGCTGGCCAATACGGTGGTGGTTAAGAAGAAGACTGGCAAATGGAGGGTGTGTGTGGACTTCACAGATCTCAACAGGGCCTGCCCTAAGGACAATTTCCCCCTTCCAAAGATCAATCAGATGATCGATGCCACCGCCGGCCATGACCGAATGAGCTTCCTCGACGCCTACAGAGGCTACCATCAAATCCCGATGTATGAGCCGGACGAGGAGAAAACCGCATTCATAACCCCCCGCGGCACTTATTGCTACAAGGTCATGCCCTTCGGGCTGAAGAACGCGGGGGCAACATATCAGCGCCTCGTGACAAAGATGTTCCAGGCTCAGCTCGGCAAGACAGTGGAAGTCTACATTGACGACATGGTCGTCAAGTCCAAGCACTCCAGCGACCATCTGGCGGATCTGGCCCAAGTCTTCAGCATCCTTCGCGCGTTCAAGCTCAAGCTAAATGCTTCCAAATGCGCATTCGGCGTAGCTCCTGGCAAGTTCCTCGGAAGCCTGGTAACTCAGAGGGGAATAGAGGCCAACCCGGACCAGATTACTGCAATCTTGGGCATCCAGAGCCCATCTACTACAAAAGAGGTCCAGAAGTTTACAGGCATGGCTGCAGCACTTAATCGCTTCATCAGCCGATCATCAGATAAGTGCCGGCCTTTCTTTCAGCTTCTGAGAAAAAACTTGAAATTCCAATGGACCCCTGAGTGCGACCAAGCGTTGGCAGCACTCAAAACTTATTTGTCTTCACCACCCTTACTCTCTACCCCAACTCGGGGGGAGATTTTGTATCTATATCTTGCGGTCTCGGATCATGCGGTGAGCTCCGTCCTGATCAGAGAGGACGAAGGAGTCCAAAAGCCAATTTACTATACAAGCAAGATCCTGCTTGATGCCGAGACCAGATATCTTTTATTGGAGAAGCTCGCACTGGCGCTCGTCAGCGCCTCCTGCAAGCTCTCCCATTATTTCCAATCCCACACCATTGTGGTGATCACGGAGCATCCACTCCATTCTATATTCAAAAAAGTTGACTTTTCAGGGCGAATCTCAAAGTGGGCAGTCGAACTGGGGCAGTATGATATTCAGTACCGTCCCTGGACTGCGATCAAAGCCCATATTCTGGCAGACTTCATTGTAGAGTTCGTCTCGCCAAGCTCGGCTCCGACCCAGCCCGGCACGGAACTGGGGGGCGTAAGGCATGAGCCTGAAGTTATCGAGGTCGAACAAGCTCCCGCCTTAGCATGGAAGGTCTTTGTTGACGGTTCGTCCACCTCCAAGAGAGCTTGCACCGGCATAGTCCTCCAATCGCCAGAGGGACTGGTCATAGAGCAAGCCTTCACCTTGGACTTCAAAGCAACAAACAATGAAGCGGAGTATGAAGCACTGATAGCAGGGCTGAACAGCGCCCAAATCCTCGGAGCCCAGCACCTGGTGATCTTCAGCGATTCGCAACTGGTAACTAGCCAACTCGCTGGAGACACCAGGCCAGGGACGACAGGATGGCGGCCTATTTAGCCCTCGCGAAAAAACTACTCTCTCATTTCCAGACAGTCGAGGTCAGGCAGATCTCTAGGGATACTAACACGCACGCTGATGCGCTTGCAAACCTGGCCTCTGCTGTCGAAGCAGGAAAGAAAAGGACTGTCGAGGTTGAATCGATATCAAGATCAAGCCTCGAGCTCCACTCACCTCGGCAAGTCCTTTGTGATGATCTCGGCCCGAGCTGGATGGATCCGTTCATCTCTTACCTGAAGGACGAACAGCTCCCCGAGGACAAGACTGAAGCCCACCAAATCAGACTCAAGGCAACTCAATTCTGGCTATCTCCCAAAGGCAAACTCTACAGAAAATCCTTCACGGGTCCCTACCTCCAACGCGTCCATCCGACCAAGGTGGACAACTTCCTGTATGAGATCCATGAAGGAATCTGTGGCAGTCACATCGGAGGTCGATCACTGGCCTACAGGGCTATAAGCCAAGGTTACTGGTGGCCCTACATGCAGAAGGATGCGCAGGTATACGCCAGGAAATGCGAGAAATGCCAGAAGTTCTCCCACTCTCTTCATCAGCCAGCACAAGACCTGAGTCCCCTCTCTAGTCCATGGTCGTTCGCTCAATGGGGGCTGGACATTGTGGGGCCTCTCCACCGAGCTCCAGGGAACAAGAGATGGCTGATAGTTGCTATGGATTACTTCACAAAGTAGATAGAAGCTGAGCCGCTGTCCTCCATCACTGATAGGGAGTCCAGGAACTTCGTGTGGAAAAACATCATAACGAGGTTCGGCATCCCCAGGACCCTGATTTCGGACAACGGGACTCAGTTCGACTCCAAATCCTTCAAGGACTTCTGCCACGAGTATGGCATCAGAAACCATTACTCCACTCCGGCGTATCCACAGAGCAATGGTCAGGCCGAAATTTCTAACAAAATAATACTGGACGGCCTGAAGAGGCGGTTAGACAAGGCAAAAGGGAGATGGGTAGAAGAGCTTCCCAGCGTGCTGTGGGCATATAGAACGACTCCAAGGCGTTCCACCTCGGCGACACCTTTCTCTCTGGCCTACGGGATGGAGGCGGTCATTCCCTTAGAAATTGGCCTCCCCACCCTGAGGACAGAGTTGGTCGACCGGGGCCGAAACGAGACAAACTTGGCAATGGAGCTGGACCTAGCAGACGAGCGTCGAGAAGCAGCAGCCCTACGACTGACTGACTATCAACAGCGGCTAGCCAGAGGATACAATGAAAAAGTCAGAGAAAGAAGTTTCTCCGTGGGAGAGCTGGTTCTGAAGAAGACCCTGCCAGTTGACAAAGATCTGAATGAAGGAAAACTGGCCCCGAACTGGCATGGCCCTTTCAGGGTGGTCTCACTGGCAGGACGATCCTCTTACAAGCTCGAGGACTAAGAAGGAAAGCCGTTTCCGAGACCGCGGTGTCAAGCCCCGACCCAGGTTTGAAATATTTAATTATGTTTTAACCGTGATTAGTGGATAAGTGGGGTTAGTGGACGATTAGCTTATTTTATTAAGCTAGATTAGGATGTTTGATTAGCTTTGAGAACCTTTGTTAGCCTTTGACTTAAGTTTGACACGGGCCGGGGCGCCCGTGGATTGTGTGTGAAATCGTTGAGTTTATTCATGATGCTTGTGAAATCCCAATTTATGTGTATTTTGACTTATTTCCTCTAGATCATCAACTTTCATGTTTTGGCCAACTTGATTTTGTGATCAGAAATCGCGTTTTTCGAGAAAAAGGGCAAAACTGACATTTCACACAAGACCTGTACCCAAATTTCGAAATTTTCAGAAATTGTCAAAAATATACTTTTTGGAAAGTAGAAACTTCGCCGATCATTTTTGTCTTCTTCGTCGTCTTCGTTCGGGGCCCGCAAGTGCCAATTCTAGCTTAATGAAGATCGGGGCCCACAAGACTTGTCCCTTAAGAAGGGGGCTCTTCTTTCTCCTTCTTCATTCCATTCCAGCAACTTTCTTTGCTAGGGCTTTTCCTCTCCTCTCTTCTCACTCTCTCTCATCTGAAACTCTCACTTGGTGAGGTGTTCTTGGAGGATTGATCTCCTCAAATTCTTCCTCCCTCTTCAAGCTTCCCAAAGATACTCTTCTTGAGGAGTTTGAGCTAAGAGAAGCCCCTTATTCAAGCCTCTCTTCTTTGTTTGGGTTCCTCAAGGTTAGCAATAGCTTTCTCAACTCAAGATCTTTGTCTTCCTCTCCATTTGGAGTGTTTTAATCCCATTTGCTAAGGTTTTCATTGGAGATTTACAAATGTTGACTTTTTAGGGTTTTCTTGGGAAAAATTTTGGGGTTTTTGTAGATTTGGAGCTTGAGGCTCTAAGGCTTGGTTTGAGGAGTGATTTTTGATCATATCTTGGCTAGAGGCAAGTATATTTCAACAATTATGTGATGCTTTCTCTCATTGGTTCTATTTCTTGATTTTCCTTTTTGTGTTAATCTTCTTTAGTCTATGGTTTATTTTGATTTAATGGATCATTGTCATAGTTACCTTAATTTATGTTATTGCTCTACCATGCATTGGGAGTTTGTTCTCACTATGGCTTCTTGGAAAGTTTGTTTCATTGTGTTCAAATGGGTGTTCAAAGAAAAGGGAAAAGAACTTGGAACCTTTTAAAAAATGTTGAGTTTGTGTTAATTAGATGATTATGGATGATGGTTTAATGATTTGTGGAGGTTGAGAAGAGGCCCAAGATGTTGTAGAATTTTGTATGGAAGAAAGGAATGAAAGGGAATGGAAATGATCAAGAAAAGAGGAAGAAAAACAAAAAAAAAGGGAAGATTTCTGCACTCGGGCTGGACTGGGCAGGCCCAGTCCGCTCGAGCGACCCACTGGGCCGCTCGAGCGGACCAGGCACTGCCTGGCCCTCGCTCGAGCGACCCAGCTTCTGTCTGGGTCCGCTCGAGCGAGCCCAGCTCAGTCTGGGCTCGGGTCTGGGCCTGATTAAGGGTCTATTTAAGGGCTGTTTGATGGCCCAATTGAAGATTTTGATAAGCCCATTTTCTAGGTGTCTTTTGGGCTTGTTTTAAGGTCAACTCTCGGGCTGTTTTTGAGTCCTAATGTTGGGCTATTTGTGACATGAATTGTGGGTTACTTTAGGGACTGTTTGGGCTTGCTTTTATTGGACTGCTTGAGCTTGGATGAGGCCAGTTGTGGGCCTGATTAAAAGGACTTAAACCTACCTTTAAGGAAGACTTATTGGGTATAACATTCAAGTCCACTTCAAGCCTATGTCCAAGCCCAATTCAGCCCTTTTATCCTTTCTATAAGAGAAGCCCATTCAACCTTTTCAAGCCTAGAATTCATGGTAAGAAGTGTCTTGGACTATGGCCAATACCACTTGGGAAAACCCTCAAGTCTAAATGTACGCTTAATCCCTTATGATTGTCAATGATCTTCGGTGGCACCAAATCACTTTCTTTTAATGACAATAAAGGGGTCAATTGTATATCGAGACTACCCGCTTTAGTCGATCGAATCATCATACATTCTTTTGTGTAAACAGACTTTTGTTTTGGTTCTTTCTCCAATTCTTCTAATGTTTTGAAGTAGGTTACCCCCATATTTTAGAAATGATGAAACTACTCACCTGTTTTGCTTGGCTTTGCCCATATGCATTTGTTTGGAGTAGTTCTCTATCGATTTTGGAAATGTATCTTATAAATAGAATTGCATTTCTTCGAGGTTTCGGATTTTCACTATAATGGCACCACTAGGCTTAGGTCACCTTGTCGGACTGATCATCCGGCTTGGGGTCTTTAATTTGTCTGCCAGCTGCAGTTTGGATTCTGTCTGTACCGACCATGGCAACGGTAATTATCCGGTCCCACGAGTAGTGGCTACGGTTCTGTCTGATAACGACTATGTCGTTCCGGTCCCACGATTAGTGGCTACGGTTTGTCTGCTCTGGTTACTTCGGTAACAGGAGAATATAGCTTTATGTGGGTTGCCAATGTTTTTATGCATTAATATTCATCTCATGGTATTTGTTTATGTTCCTCATCATGACATTAGATTTGTAAACCATCGAGATGTATCTTCTATCTTTACTTCGACATTGTTATTAATCGTGATTTCATCGTAGCTCTTACTTATCATGTTTTGTTTCGCTCTCATCCTATTATTGTTGTAATTGCTTGCCAGACCGTCGTGTCTGACTCTCTTTTGTTTGGTGCCAGATGTCGAGCCCCTCGCGGTTGAGGCGCACTTCGAGGCGGAACCTATAGTTCCAGTGGAGGGCGAGTGGCGGCCCGATGACGTCAATTAGACGTCGGGTTGCCTTGGAGCTGCGATCACATTCTGGGGATTTCATGATATACATTTTGGGTTTTTGTCATGGCCATTGTTGGCTTATTTTCTTTTGGGAAAGTTTGTAATTAATGCTTAACTTTACTTTTGTATCAAATTTAAACTAACTTTGGGGCCTACAGTAAAAATGTTTCTCTTTTGATGCTAGTCTCTTGCGTTCTCATTTATACCCGTTTTGAGAGACTTTTACGTTTGCTACAATGCTTCCGCGTAAGTTATTTGTATGAAAGTGATTCTCATTTATCACTATTGGATCGGATTCCGTGAATCCTTACCGCGGAAACCTGTGGGAAACTAGCGTGTGCGGGCGGAATTTTCCGGCCCGTCGCGCCGCGTCCCCGGATTAAGACCTCGTTTAGCGGGACCTCGGTCCGGGGGCGTGACACGTTGAATGCATCCCACTTGAAGAAATTCTATTTCTAAAGATGTAACATGAGTCTCAGAATCAATGAAAGTAGCGTTTGCCCTGTCATCAATCTGTGTCATATCTCCTTATTTGAGTCCGGCAGTTTTGGGTCCCTGACCCTGGGAGAGACTTCGGATTCATACATCCAGTCACTTCCTAAAGTTTGGGTCCATGACCCTGGAAAAGGCTTCGGATTCATACATCCGGTCACTTCCTAAAGTTTGGGTCCATGACCCTGGAAAAGGCTTCGGATTCATACATCCGGTCGTTTCCTAATGTTTGGGTCCATGACCCTGGAAAAGGCTTCGGATTCATACATCCGGTCGTTTCCTAAAGTTTGGGTCCATGACCCTGGAAAAGGCTTCGGATTCATACATCCGGTCGTTTCCTAAAGTTTGGGTCCATGACCCTGGAAAAGGCTTCGGATTCATACATCCGGTCGTTTCCTAAAGTTTGGGTCCATGACCCTGGAAAAGGCTTCGGATTCATACATCCGGTCGTTTCCTAAAGTTTGGGTCCATGACCCTGGAAAAGGCTTCGGATTCATACATCCGGTCGTTTCCTAAAGTTTGGGTCCATGACTCTGGAAAAGGCTTTGGATTCATACATCCGGTCGTTTCCTAAAGTTTGGGTCCATAACCCTGGAAAAGGCTTCGGATTCACACATCCGGTGGTTTACTAAAGTTTGGGTTCCTAACCCTGGAAGAGGCGTCGGATTCATACATCCAGTCGCTTCCTAAATTCCGGGTTCATACACCCCTCGAGATCGTTCCCGAACTCAGGCTCGCACAGCCGAGATCCTTGAAATTATGGGCTCGTCTCGGCAAAAGACAGTTCGTCTCGGCCAATGACAGTCCACTTTGGCCAATGACAAGTCTTCGAAAGAAAAAGAGCAGTGCAAGCACTAAAGTGCAAAAAAGCAGCACAAAATTGCAAATATCGCAAAACAGTACAAGAAAAGCAAAGAAGAAATACACAGAAATACTGTACACAGATTGTATGATCACAAAACTTGTTCTTTTTATTCATTGTAATTACTTCATTACAGGGATTACAGAGAAGAAAACAGAGTACAGAAAGGAGGTTCGCAGCCCTCTAAAAACAGAAAAAGAAAGGAGGCTTCGAGACTGCTCTTCGCTGATTCCATCCGCTGATTGGAGATCTTCAGCCGCAAGGCTTCCCGATTCCTCCCGCTACCTGGAGGTCTTGATATCCCACATGGCGACCTGCACAGAGCCCTGTGGGATGAAAACAAGACCCCCCAGCCGCCCGGAGGCGCCTGGACTTGGTGTTCAGTGCCAGGAGCTCTGCAATACGCTTTGGATGGTCAGACCAAGCTTTGCAAAAAAGCTCGAGCTCCTGGTACAGTCGATGCTTGGATCTCCATAGAGCACCCTCGTTCAGAGGGTGCGCAGTCCATGGAGATCGCCTTTAGAGGGAGCGCAGACCACGACAGACAGTCCCTCTCAGAGGAAGCTGTCTTCTGGCGCAAGGGCTTCGCCCGGGTCAAAGGCTCCTAAACCTCTACGGTATCTAGCTACCAGAATGTCTGGCAGAGGCAAAGGGGTCCCCATTACAGTCAAAAGCAAAAGGAGAGAAGAGCCTCTTGTTTAAGTCCTCTCTCCCATGGCGAGCTTACCTCCCGTATTTATAGAAGGATAGAGGGCTCAACACTCAAGGAAATTTATGGGGCAAGGTCTCCCACGCCCCACTAGGAGTGCACGCCTTCCAATATACTGACCACCGGCTCCGATGGTGACACGTGGAGCCATCTGCTCGATTTTCTCGTTGACCATACCGCCATACTTACTGCTATTTATGGTCCTCAGAATACGGAGTATCAGCGCGAATATCTAAGAAGACTGCTAGGTACTCTCCCCAACTCAACTCACGCGTCTTGTCACGAAAAGCACTCAGCCGAACTCAAGCATAGAAGAGCCGAGCTCAAAAAGATGGATGAGACAGAAATTGCACGAGCGAAAGCAGGAGAGACAGGGGTCTACAGCGACTTCGGTACTCCCGCTGGCTTAGCCCAGGACTAAACTGGGGGCAGTTCGGCATCTACTCCTACTGAGTCCGTACACATTCGAAACGTTCAGCAGGCAAAAAACACGCGACTGGTAAAGAAGAGACAAGCAGCTGGAGAAACTTTCAATTGCATTAAAACTTTGTTCATTACACAGCGCGGCAGATACAATTGAAAGAAATTACAAGGAACATAAAACAAAAAAGCCTTCTCCACGATCAGAGGCGACAAGATTGTCCCAAGGTCATGCTCGATTAGATGTGCGGGCGGCAGTGTCAGAAGCTTCGCCGGCGGGAGGGGCAGAGTTCGGCATCGGAAGTGGAAACGGAGGGGGTTCCCGGAAGGATGGGTGATCCTCCGAGACCCCAGCCTCCTTCAGGCCAGCGCGCCATCCTTTCACCCAGGCCTTATCCCTCACAACGAGGACTCTTTCCTTTAGTAGGCAGTGACCTGCGCTCTGGCGTCCTCAAATGTAACATCGCACTCTAACTCGAGCCTCGCCTCGGCTTCATCTGCCCTTTTGGATTCGGCTTGAAGCAGGGCCGCGTAGTCATCTTCCATCTTCGAGATGGAGACCTCGAGTTCAGCCACTCTAGTCCTCTCCGCCTCGGCATCTCCCTTCGCTTGCTCGAGCCTCGCCGCATACTCTTCCTCAGCCCTCGTCAATTTCTGAGTAACGGCGTCTAGGGATTCCTGCAGGCCATTTTTCTCCGCGGTCAGCTTGGCAATGTCGGCGCCGTACCTGCACAGTCTGTCGGCCGCGACCATGGACTTCTGCACCGCCTGTTGGAGAAACAAGGCGTTCAGGACAAAATTCAGGAAACACTGATAATGAACAGCTGGATAAAATATGAGCGGTTCAAATGGATTTACCGTGAAATTCGACTGCAGCATCGACAGTATCAGCTTCTGATCGCTGTACCTGTCCAGTTGCGCCATGTCTCGAGGAAGGGCGCAGGCTCGCCCGAGTGCCTCGATGACCGGGGGATCGATCTTGTGGAGAACGCGATCGTCCATCATCATCGGCCTCCCCGGTTCAAACACGAAGCTCGGCTCCCACGGATGTGGGCCCCAGAATGGCGAAGCCGCGGCCGAACTAGGACCCGCATCGGTTCTCGGCATCTTCAGCGGCCGAACTTCCTCCTGCCCGGCCTCAGCCGGGGGCGAACGTACCTCCGGACCGGCGGGGCTAGGAGGAGCAAAGACCTCTACCGCAGCCACGGGAGAAGCTTCCCGAACCCTCGGAGAAGGAACCTCAAGGGGACTCAAATTCGCAGGCACCTGGGGAGCTCGGGAGTCTTCAACCCCGAGCGCCAAGGTCTCGAGGTCCTCAAAGGACAGATGTAAGACCCCGACCCGAGAGACCTCGTTTAGAGTTGTTTAAGTTGTGTTTTAGTTTAAGTGTGTTTAGTGGTTTTTGGATTAGTTGGGGATTAGAATAGCTTTTATAATAGCTTTGGGGAATTTGGAGAGCCTTTTTATTTGTGGGACCCTTTGGGGGTTCTTGTTACGAATTGTGTGAGATTGGGGGTTTACTGATGATTTTCAAGAATCGTGTTTTTAACCCCATTGTACTTATCTTATTAATCCCTACAACTTTCATGTTGACATCGTTTTCATTCAAGGACTTTAAACCTGATTTTTCACTAATTAAGGGCAAAATGGTCTTTTTACCCAAAATCTGGACACCGATTTCAATGTCACCAAAATGTACAAAATATATACTTTTTGGAAACTAGAAATTTTGCCGATCAACTTTGTCTTCTTCGTCGAATTTGTTTGAAGCCCCGAAGACCATGTTTTGAGCCCGAGAAGTTCTTTAAGTTGTGGGCCCCATCCTCACTTACTATATATAGAAAGCTTCTTCTTCTTTTTCCCATTTCTGGCAAAAACCCTAGCGGAGAAGAAAAATCCCAGCCCTAAGGGTTTTCCCTTACCTTTTCTTGCCTCTTCATCTTCAATCCCCCACTAAACTAGTGCTAATGGAGAATTAGAGATTATAATCTTCTTCCTCATCTCAAGGCCTTCGTCTGGACACAATTTTTGAAGAAAACCGCCCACTCCAAGACTTACTTTGGACAACCCCTTGCTTTTTGAAGAACTTCTTTGTAAGTGATTTTCCTAAAAGTTTTATAATCTTGTTTGTTTAGCCCTAGGGTAACTCTATTTCAATTATTGGAAGATTCCGTTTTGTTTTAATTGGATTTTGATAATCAAGGGTTTGGATTTGGGGGTTTTGTGTATAGGTGTTTGATTTTGGACCTAAGAGGTGATTAGAGCTCGAATTGAATTGCAATTGGACCCAAGGCAAGTGGATGAAATGATTCTCATGTGTTTTGTCATGTTTTATGCAAAATCTGGATTTGTCTTCATTAATGGTTTTAATGAATTATCATGTTTAATGGTTTAGTCTTATTGATTTTGAATGATGATTTGATGAGATAATGAGGTCAAGGAATAGCCTAATTGTTTGTGAAAATATGTATGGAAGAAGGGGAAAGAAAGGAAATGGATTGGAGTTGGACAAGAGAAGAATTCAACCAAATGGGTTGAAATTCGCTACAGGACCGATCGATCGCCCATCAGGTCCGATCGATCGGACTGTAAATAACTGAGAGGGTTCTCAGGACCGATCGATCGCCCATCAGGTCCGATCGATCGGACTGTAAATAACTGAGAGGGTTCTCAGGACCGATCGATCGCCCATCAGGTCCGATCGATCGGACTGTAAATAACTGGAAGCAAATTCAGGACCGATCGATCGGCCAAGGGGTCCGATCGATCGGACTGAAATGAGATGGACTAATAAAATAGGAGAATTGTGAGACTATTTTCCAGATTCATTCCAAGCCCATACTCGAGTCCAATTTAGTTCTATCCCTTATCTTCTTATTTGAAGACATTGAACCTGTAATGATTCATTTAAACCCATGAAAGATTGGGGGTAAATTGTGAGGGGCTGTAGTGTGGAGGTATTGTTTGGAGGCCCAACGCTATTCAAGGATGAGTAAGGTATTGAATGGAGTCCGAAGGAAGGAGGAACCTCATCATGAAAATTCCATGAGGTTTGCTAGATTGACCAATGTGTATAAGGACCCGGAATGTCCCTAACTCTTAAAGAGTACCAAAATTTCATCATAACCGACATACGGGACCCTATTCGCACTGATTCAATTCTAGTACCCCATTGTTAGCCTGTAAAGGTATTGGAAACTATTTGTATTTGATTTCCAACCAATCCCCTATTTTGAGATTTCAATCGTGATTTGTGAGTGCTCTTGAACCGAAATCATTGTGTTACCATATTGTGAATTGTTTAGACCCGCCCCGACTTTTATACGTTCTGTATCTATGAGTTCCCGCCCCGTTATGTGTATTTAATTGTTTTGATTTTCACATGTTACCTATGAGTCGGCACCACTCAGCTTGGATAACCTTATCGGTTTGATCCACCGGTTTGGATATCCCCCTTCAGTTATACCCGCTGCAGCATGGTTCCCGCCCCGCCTCGCCTCGATATACCCGGTTCGCTACCGTGGTCCCGCAGAGTATTATATGTATTTATTATATAAAAATCGTTGACTCTCCTCACCTCGTGTGACTGAGGTTAACGTCGTTGATTCTCCTCACCTCGTGTGACTGAGGTCAATGTCCCGATGTGCTCTTATCACTTTTGTGAGAGAGGATTTAGCATTGTGTGGTTGCCACCTTGTTAGTCCCGAATCTTTGTCACCTTACATGTTTTATTTGCATTTGTAACTCTTTTAAAATGTTGCATTATTCATTTATGAAAATTCATTGTTTATCTAAATTTTTCTATGTTTCTAATGACATCATTGTTTTGAATTATTGTTATATCTTTTCACCCACCTGCCAGACCGTCGTGTCTGATCCATTTATTTTGGTACTCAGGTCCCGAGCTTATTGCCTTTGAGGAGGAGCCAGAGGAGGCGGTCGGTGAACCGCAACGAGTGATTGAGTGGCAAGCCGATGATGTCATGTAGACATTTGGCTTTGCCTTGAGGACGATGCACTTTGGGAACTTGATATCTTTGTTTTAGATTTCATTTGGTTGTACGGTCTTTGTTGACCGTTATTTTGGGGGCTTTAATTAACTGATACTTTGTAAACATATCTGAATTTACTTTTGGGGAAAATATGCTATGATCATTGCTCATTCTGATATCTTGTCATGTTAACTATAAATCAGTCTTGTTTATGGATTTGAATGGTATTAGTATGGTTTGCTACACGCTTCCGCAATTTTGAAAATATATTTGATATGGTTATATGTGAGATGATGTGTACAGATAATCCTCACCGCGGAACCCTGTGGGAAATCACGTGCACGGATAAACATTCTTTTAACTCCGTGTGCGTTTTAGCCAAAGAGATGCACGTGGCGCGGCATCAACCCACCGTCCCGACTCCCGGACTCGGATCCTTCCCCTTTTTCGGTCCGGGGTCGCGACAGGACTGGTATCAGAGCGGGACATGTTTCAGGCAATTAAAAGAAACTAGAAACCTTAAGTACGTGGCGAGGATTCGTTAGATAGAATCGTGTGAGCAATGTGTGACCACCCTGTACTTGATTTATATGTGCTTACAATTTGTTTTGTAGCGTTATGCCACCTCGCAAAAGAACTGCAAACAGTAATCACGTTGCCAGTAACAGTGAGAATACAGAGCCTATTGTAGAGGAACCACAAGACAGCAACATGCAGAACCAATTCCAACAGATGATGCAGGCTATGATTGACCAACAACGCCAGGCCAATGAGAATCAGGCTAGGCTCCAAGCACAAGCATTTGAGACACAGACCAGATTGCAAGAACAGATGCTTAAGAAAGACGAGGATCATGCTAGGGAGATAGCTCAAATGCAGGCACAGTTGTTGGGGATATTGGAGAGGAGACCGGAACCAATCCCAGTTGCACCACCTGGTCCAGTAAACATTAGAGGAAATGATCCTAATGTGTTGTATGAGCGGTTCAGGAAGAGAGGACCGAAAGAATTTTTGGGGACTGAAGACCCAATGGCAGCAGATGATTGGCTTGAGCACACCAAAAAAATATTTGAGATATTCATATGTACCGGTCTAGAACGTGTGCAGCTGGCAGCCTCTATGTTTGTGGATTTAGCAGATATTTGGTGGAAGACCGTAAGGGCAGAATATAGGACAATGGCTGATGCAGAAGCCTGGGCTAGCTTCAAGAGACAGTTTGGAGAGAAATATGTACCTACACATGTCAAGAGGCAAAAAGCAGTAGAATTTCAGCAACTTGTGCAAGGAAATATGACAGTCCTCGAATACCTCACCAAATTTGAGAGATTGTCAAGGTATGCACCGGAGTTGGTAGACACAGAGGAGAAGAAGATAACCAAGTTTCTTGAGGGACTTCACCCGATTATTGAGAGGGATGCTACCGGGGGTTGTACCACCCGTTACCTTTGAAGAAGCTGTCAAGAGAGCATACAAATTTGAGAACTTCCACAACAAGATCATCAAGAACCAGGGAAAGGGTCAAGGCCAACAGCAGAACTATCAACAAAGGAACAATCAGAATAAGAGGCCAAGACAAGAGCAAAATGTGCAAAATCCGGGTGCTTGTATCCATTGTGGGAAACATCATGGGAATGCCCAATGTCGTTCTATCACGGGAGCATGTTTTAGATGTGGTTCATTGGACCACCAAATGAGGGATTGCCCATGGCCAGATACACAAAATAGACAGCAACAAGGAGTACAACGTCAGGCACCACCTCAGAATGCATTGGTAGTTCAGAATCAAGTAAGGCCACTACAACAACAGGCACCTCAGCAACAGTTTAGGCCACCGCAACAACAGTAACAACAGGCCCGTCAGCAAGGGCAGAATCAGAATCAAAATCAGCATCCTCAGAACCAAAACAGGAATGCACCACAAGGCAGACAACAGCAAGGGCAGAACAGGCCACCACAAAGGGCACAACTCTATGCTGTCAATAGAGCTGATGCGGAGGCTGAAGGCAATGTAGTGGAAGGTACACTTCTCGTCTGTGGTTTGGATGCTAAGGTTTTATTTGACCCTGGCTCTACTCACTCATTCCTATCTCCAAAATTTGCTAAGTTGATTGATATGCATGCTAGAGAGTTGAGTTTCATTTTGACTGTGACTACCCCTTTAGGTAAGGAAGTTGTTTGTAGAACTTTTTACCCTAGTTGTCCAGTCATGATAGGAGAAGTAGTATTGCCGGCAGATCTCATTTTGTTAGAGATGCAGGATTTTGATGTCATCCTAGGGATGGATTGGTTAGCAGGATACCATGCTACTATGGATTGTTTCCATAAAACCCTAACTTTTAAGTTAGAGGAGACCCAAGCAGGGGTGTTGTTCCAGGGAGAGAGGAGTAGTTCTGGTGCAGGATTTATTTCAGCGTTGAAGGCTGATAGGCTTCTAAGAAGTGGTTGTGAGGGTTATTTGGCGTTTATCACGGAGGATAAACGGTCCCAAGGGGTGGAGGAGATCCCAATTGTTTGTGAATTTCCGGATGTTTTCCCGGAGGAGATACCAGGATTGCCACCCATTAGAGAGATAGACTTCACTATTGAGTTGTTACCGGGGACTGCTCCGATATCTATCGCACCTTACAGAATGGCCCCGGCAGAATTGGGAGACTTGAAGATGCAATTGCAAGAACTTTTGAACAAAGGTTTTGTGAGACCTAGTGTGTCACCGTGGGGAGCACCAGTTTTATTTGTGAAGAAGAAGGATGGTTCCATGAGAATGTGTATTGACTATAGAAGATTGAACCAAGTGACCATAAAAAACAAATATCCATTGCCAAGGATAGATGAATTGTTTGATCAGTTGCAAGGAGCTGCTTACTTTTCGAAGATTGATTTGAGGTCAGGCTACCATCAGTTGAGGGTTAGAGATTCAGATGTGCCAAAAACAGCCTTTCGGACAAGATATGGACACTATGAGTTTCTAGTGATGCCATTTGGTTTGACTAATGCACCGGCAGTTTTCATGGCATTGATGAACAAAATATTTGCGGAGTACTTGGATCAGTTTACAGTGGTGTTTATTGATGATATTTTAGTGTATTCCAAGACCAAAAGTGAGCACGAAGAACATTTGAGGATAGCACTCCAGCTTTTGAGGGAGAATCAGTTATTTGCAAAACTTAGTAAGTGTGAATTTTGGTTGGACCAAGTCACATTTTTGGGTCATATCATCTCCAAGGAAGGATTATCAGTGGACCCGTCCAAGATTGAGGCAGTCATGAATTGGGATAGACCGAAGAATGCATCAGAAATCAGGAGTTTTCTTGGATTGGCAGGATATTATCGGAGGTTTGTGCAAGGATTTTCGTCGATTGCATCACCTTTGACGAAGTTGACAAGGAAGAATGCACCATATGTTTGGACAGACAAGTGTGAGGCTAGTTTCCAAGAGCTGAAGAAGAGATTGACTACAGCTCCAGTCCTTACTTTGCCATCTGGGAGCGGCGGTTTTACCATTTTTACCGATGCTTCCAATGTTGGGCTTGGATGCGTGCTAATGCAAGATGGGAAGGTAGTTGCATATGGATCACGGCAGTTGAAAGATCATGAGAAGAACTATGCAACACATGATCTCGAGTTAGCTGCAGTTGTTTTAGCTTTGAAGATGTGGAGACACTACCTCTATGGAGAGAAGTTTGAGGTTCACTCCGATCACCGTAGCCTACAGTACTTGTTTTCTCAGAAGGAGTTGAACATGAGGCAAAGGAGATGGATGGAATATATTAAAGACTATGATTTTCCAATCAAGTATCACCCGGGAAAAGCGAATGTAGTTGCAGATGCCTTGAGCAGAAAATCAGTGAGCATGGCAAGTCTTCGTGGAACTTATGTGGTACAGCAGTTAGAAGAGTTGGGTGTAGATGTTCAGCCACTAAGAGAAGGTGTCATGTTAGCAAACATGTCAGTGTCAGAGCCTTCGTTCGTTCAGAAGATCAAAGAGAGTCAGTTACAAGACCCCGAATTGGCTAAGATTTCCGAGCACTTAGCAGATCGTCCGGATTTTCGTGTTGTAGATGGAGTTTTGTATTACCGAGACCGTCTGTGTGTGCCTAACTTGGAGGACTTGAGGAATGATATCATGTCCGAGGCCCATGATACCAAGTATTCCATACACCCGGGCAGTACGAAGATGTACCAGAATTTGAAGGGCAGATTTTGGTGGAATAACATGAAGAGAGAGATAGCAGCTTTCATCTCTCGTTGTATGACATGTCAGTTGATCAAGGCAGAACATCAGAAGCCTCCAGGTTTACTACGACCATTAGAGATTCCGGAATGGAAATGGGAGCATATTACCATGGACTTCATATCGGGTTTGCCAAAGACTAGTAAGGGCAATGATGCCATTTGGGTCATTGTGGACCGTCTCACCAAGTCAGCTCATTTCCTACCGATGAAGACTGGAAGGAAGATGCATATGTTACCTTTGGCACAGTTGTTTGTCACAGAGATTGTCAGTCGTCATGGACAGCCAGTTTCCATCACATCCGATAGAGACAGCAGATTTGTCTCAAGATTTTGGAAGACGTTGCATGAGTCTATGGGTACGAAGTTACAGTTCAGCACAGCCTATCACCCACAGACCGATGGTCAGTCAGAGAGGACAATTCAGACACTTGAGGATATGCTTCGAGCTTGTGTGTTAGATTTCAAGACTCAGTGGGATGAAGCCTTACCGTTGTGTGAGTTCGCTTACAACAACAGTTTTCACTCGAGTATCGGTATGACACCTTTTGAGGCTTTATATGGCAGAAGGTGTAGAACACCTGTTTGTTGGGAAGAAGTTGGTACCCGCAGTTTCCATGGACCGACCATTGTTAGTGAGACAAGCGACAAGGTCAAGTTGATCCAAGAACGTCTGAAAGTGGCTCAGAGTAGACAGAAGAGTTATGCAGACTCTCACAGAAGGGATTTACAGTTCAAAGAAAGAGATAAGGTTTTCTTGAAAGTGTCACCTACTCGTGGAACTTTGAGGTTTGGACAGAAGGGCAAATTATCTAGGAGATACATTGGACCGTATGACATTGTGAGTAGGATTGGTGATGTGGCTTACAGGTTAGCCTTACCACCTGAGCTCTCCGGCGTACACAATGTTTTCCATGTGTCTATGTTGAAGAAGTATGTTCCCGACAGGCTACACATACTCCGTTATGAGCCGTTAGAAATTCGAGAAGATGCGACCTATGTTGAGAAGCCTAAGCAGATCATTGACACCAAGGAACAAGAATTGAGAACTCGGACTATTCAGTGGGTCAAGGTACTTTGGGAGAATCATGGACCGGAAGAAGCAACTTGGGAATTACGGGATCAAGTTCAGAAGAAGTACCCACATCTTCTACCGGAGGTGAGTTTTAATTTCCATTTGGAGGACCAAATGTCCTAAGGGGTGGAGGATGTAAGACCCCGACCCGAGAGACCTCGTTTAGAGTTGTTTAAGTTGTGTTTTAGTTTAAGT
This sequence comes from Litsea cubeba, assembly GCA_012931725.1. Taxonomy (NCBI): domain Eukaryota; kingdom Viridiplantae; phylum Streptophyta; class Magnoliopsida; order Laurales; family Lauraceae; genus Litsea; species Litsea cubeba. Next base: position 119,946,856 of record CM022946.1, read on the forward strand.
GTGTTTAGTGGTTTTTGGATTAGTTGGGGATTAGAATAGCTTTTATAATAGCTTTGGGGAATTTGGAGAGCCTTTTTATTTGTGGGACCCTTTGGGGGTTCTTGTTACGAATTGTGTGAGATTGGGGGTTTACTGATGATTTTCAAGAATCGTGTTTTTAACCCCATTGTACTTATCTTATTAATCCCTACAACTTTCATGTTGACATCGTTTTCATTCAAGGACTTTAAACCTGATTTTTCACTAATTAAGGGCAAAATGGTCTTTTTACCCAAAATCTGGACACCGATTTCAATGTCACCAAAATGTACAAAATATATACTTTTTGGAAACTAGAAATTTTGCCGATCAACTTTGTCTTCTTCGTCGAATTTGTTTGAAGCCCCGAAGACCATGTTTTGAGCCCGAGAAGTTCTTTAAGTTGTGGGCCCCATCCTCACTTACTATATATAGAAAGCTTCTTCTTCTTTTTCCCATTTCTGGCAAAAACCCTAGAGGAGAAGAAAAATCCCAGCCCTAAGGGTTTTCCCTTACCTTTTCTTGCCTCTTCATCTTCAATCCCCCACTAAACTAGTGCTAATGGAGAATTAGAGATTATAATCTTCTTCCTCATCTCAAGGCCTTCGTCTGGACACAATTTTTGAAGAAAACCGCCCACTCCAAGACTTACTTTGGACAACCCCTTGCTTTTTGAAGAACTTCTTTGTAAGTGATTTTCCTAAAAGTTTTATAATCTTGTTTGTTTAGCCCTAGGGTAACTCTATTTCAATTATTGGAAGACTCCGTTTTGTTTTAATTGGATTTTGATAATCAAGGGTTTGGATTTGGGGGTTTTGTGTATAGGTGTTTGATTTTGGACCTAAGAGGTGATTAGAGCTCGAATTGAATTGCAATTGGACCCAAGGCAAGTGGATGAAATGATTCTCATGTGTTTTGTCATGTTTTATGCAAAATCTGGATTTGTCTTCACTAATGGTTTTAATGAATTATCATGTTTAATGGTTTAGTCTTATTGATTTTGAATGATGATTTGATGAGATAATGAGGTCAAGGAATAGCCTAATTGTTTGTGAAAATATGTATGGAAGAAGGGGAAAGAAAGGAAATGGATTGGAGTTGGACAAGAGAAGAATTCAACCAAATGGGTTGAAATTCGCTACAGGACCGATCGATCGCCCATCAGGTCCGATCGATCGGACTGGAAATAACTGAGAGGGTTCTCAGGACCGATCGATCGCCCATCAGGTCCGATCGATCGGATTGTAAATAACTGGAAGCAAATTCAGGACCGATCGATCGGCCAAGGGGTCCGATCGATCGGACTGAAATGAGATGGACTAATAAAATAGGAGAATTGTGAGACTATTTTCCAGATTCATTCCAAGCCCATACTCGAGTCCAATTCAGTTCTATCCCTTATCTTCTTATTTGAAGACATTGAACCTGTAATGATTCATTTAAACCCATGAAAGATTGGGGGTAAATTGTGAGGGGCTGTAGTGTGGAGGTATTGTTTGGAGGCCCAACGCTATTCAAGGATGAGTAAGGTATTGAATGGAGTCCGAAGGAAGGAGGACCCTCATCATGAAAATTCCATGAGGTTTGCTAGATTGACCAATGTGTATAAGGACCCGGAATGTCCCTAACTCTTAAAGAGTACCAAAATTTCATCATAACCGACATACGGGACCCTATTCGCACTGATTCAATTCTAGTACCCCATTGTTAGCCTGTAAAGGTATTGGAAACTATTTGTATTTGATTTCCAACCAATCCCCTATTTTGAGATTTCAATCGTGATTTGTGAGTGCTCTTGAACCGAAATCATTAATTGTGTTACCATATTGTGAATTGTTTAGACCCGCCCCGACTTTTATACGTTTTGTATCTATGAGTTCCCGCCCCGTTATGTGTATTTAATTGTTTTGATTTTCACATGTTACCTATGAGTCGGCACCACTCAGCTTGGATAACCTTATCGGTTTGATCCACCGGTTTGGATATCCCCCTTCAGTTATACCCGCTGCAGCATGGTTCCCGCCCCGCCTCGCCTCGATATACCCGGTTCGCTACCGTGGTCCCGCAGAGTATTATATGTATTTATTATATAAAAATCGTTGACTCTCCACACCTCGTGTGACTGAGGTTAACGTCGTTGATTCTCCTCACCTCGTGTGACTGAGGTCAATGTCCCGATGTGCTCTTATCACTTTTGTGAGAGAGGATCTAGCTTTGTGTGGTTGCCACCTTGTTAGTCCCGAATCTTTGTCACCTTACATGTTTTATTTGCATTTGTAACTCTTTTAAAATGTTGCATTATTCATTTATGAAAATTCATTGTTTATCTAAATTTTTCTATGTTTCTAATGACATCATTGTTTTGAATTATTGTTATATCTTTTCACCCACCTGCCAGACCGTCGTGTCTGATCCATTTATTTTGGTACTCAGGTCCCGAGCTTATTGCCTTTGAGGAGGAGCCAGAGGAGGCGGTCGGTGAACCGCAACGAGTGATTGAGTGGCAAGCCGATGATGTCATGTAGACATTTGGCTTTGCCTTGAGGACGATGCACTTTGGGAACTTGATATCTTTGTTTTAGATTTCATTTGGTTGTACGGTCTTTGTTGACCGTTATTTTGGGGGCTTTAATTAACTGATACTTTGTAAACATATCTGAATTTACTTTTGGGGAAAATATGCTATGATCATTGCTCATTCTGATATCTTGTCATGTTAACTATAAATCAGTCTTGTTTATGGATTTGAATGGTATTAGTATGGTTTGCTACACGCTTCCGCAATTTTGAAAATATATTTGATATGGTTATATGTGAGATGATGTGTACAGATAATCCTCACCGCGGAACCCTGTGGGAAATCACGTGCACGGATAAACATTCTTTTAACTCCGTGTGCGTTTTAGCCAAAGAGATGCACGTGGCGCGGCATCAACCCACCGTCCCGACTCCCGGACTCGGATCCTTCCCCTTTTCGGTCCGGGGTCGCGACAACAGACGTCTGGCGTGCCTCATCTCCGAACTCGGCGAAGGAGATCGGGCAATTTGACTCGACGACTTCCTTCCTGAGGCCTCGTGTGGTCTCGACCCCGACGTAGAAGCTTGCGCACCGGACGCAACTCTGACGTCGGACGTCACCCGTGAAGGCCCCTCTTCAACCCTTACTCTAGGACCGGCCTGTTCTCGCCCGGCCTCGAGATCGGCACCGCCCGAACCTTCGCCTCGGGGCGGCTCAATTGTGCCCCTTAAGTACCCACGATACTTCGGCTGGTACCCTAGCAGTGACCAAGCTGCCTTGCCGTCGTGATTGCTGTATCGCTTTACTAAGCGGAGCCAGGCTTCATTCCTCTTCTAGATGTACCGAGCAGCCTGTTTTCTCTCCTTCAAAGCTACACAGTGATAAGAGGTATCAGCATGGCAAAACAGAAAAGAAATCATATGGGAAACGAACAAAGAAAAAAGGGTATTTACTTAGAACAGTCCCGAAATGGTGAGGAACTTGGTAGCCTCTATCGGTGTCGGCCATCCCAAACTCCCAGTTGCCCGAGACATACAGAAGATCGTCTCCAGTATATTTGCTCAAATCTTCCAAGTATCGGACGAAGCCGTCCCGACCTGGTTTAGCCCGGAGATAATAAGCACCTCCGGACTTACATATATCATAGACGTCCTCAATATCGAAGACGCCGAGGTTAATGCCCAGAACCTCGTTTAATTTCGCCGTGCCCATCACGATCTTGAAAGCATTGGGCAGCAACTGGCAAGGCCAGAGACATCACTGACTGAGACATCTCCTAAGAAGGGGATGAAGGGGAAATCGGACCCCACCTTCTGTCACGGCCACTAGGGGGAAAGGCATCCAACCCCCCGAGAAGTCATGGAGGTTGATGCCATTGGGTTCAGCGCCCCTGACTTGGACATCGGCGGGAATCCTAAAAGTCGGCCTGAAACCCTCAATCGCCGCCTCGCCCTCTAACCAATGGCTATAGATGCCCATTCCTACCCTAATCTAAAAGCAGAGGAATCCTCAACATAGATACCCACAGGAAGGAGGCAGGGTAAAGGGGACTTACGGGGGCGAAACGAAGATGCTGAGCAGCAAAGAGACTCGGCCCCAACGACGCTCCACTTCTCAGGCGGAGTTCCCTCGCAGCAGCTTCCTCCTCTCTGATGCAGAATAACAAACAGGGAAGAAATGAACCTCGATCGCCTTATATATAGCAGAAGGGACCCCCTCTTCAGAAACCCTAATGGCGCGCGCCAAATAACACTTCCTAGGGCTCCGCGCAAATCATTTCGAATATTGAATACATCCCTGACAAAATGGCGCGCGCAACATCGAGGCAATCGGACAACTAATCAGAAAATGACACGTGGAGCCGTCGGTAAATCTTCGGCATTGATTGACAGACGCCATTTATTGCCTCAACCGTCCAAAGCGACTCCGATCAAAGGGCAGGCGCCAACTGCCAAGACCAAGCAGGACAATCCCAAGAGAACTCCCCGTCACATAGCTCCCGACCTCACTTTGCTGGCGAACCTCGCAAGGTCAGAAGCTAGGGGGCAATTGTGTGGGGAGATTTCCAAAACCCCAGGATTATGCTAATCACGGCTGTAAGATGGGATTAAGCATCCTCACGTGCCTCCCGCGTGCAATCTACGTGGCGCCAGGCTCACCTCGGCTACTAGGGCAGATGCCTCAGCCGAAGTCAGACAGGTTTTGGCCGCAAGTGCCGAGCTCGGCTACCCAGGTGCCCACCTCGGCTAAAAGCTTGACCTCGGCCAAAGGAGCCAAGACGAAACCCGAAGCAAGAGAGAATCTCCACTCGCGCCCTTTGCCCGCCACGCCATCGGGCACGTGGAGGAATAGAGGCGCGAGCCAGTAAGACAGATGCGACATCCAGCCGTCCACAATCTTCGCCAGATCGCTGACAGGGCGGCATCCAGCGGCTGAAACCAAATCAGGGCAAGGCCCGATGGTGGATCTGATGGTACCTCTGCCGCCAAAGGCGTCCAACAAGATATGGCCCAACATGACACGCATTAAATGCGTTATGGGCTTATCCGACTGGCATTAAATCCAATGTGGGCTGGAATGGACCGTATTTATTACTTTGTGGGCTGATCGGACCCTCATTTAATGAATGGTGGGCTGACATGATGACGCCCCTAGACATGCCAAGACATCATCATGAGCCTCCCCCATGCAACGTAGGCATCTTCCTCTATAAGAAGAGGAGCAATCTCCATTACAGGTATGCGCATAAAAAACCAGAGCTGTTACTCTGCCTCTCTTCTTCCTCTCCTTCCTTTGTTTTAGTTCACCTACTGACTTAGGCATCGGAGAGCCTTGCGCCGCTCAGGCCAGGGTCCTCTGACCGTTTGCTCTTCCCTTTTAGGCTTTCAGGCAGCAGGTTATCTTCTTCATTTGGATAAGTCCTGTAAGACACCCCGATTATTGTGGGTCATATTTTTCTGCACCTACCGTCCTCATTTTATAGCCTTCACTATTTTGACCCCTTTAGCATTTGAATGCTGTATTTTCTTTTTTTTTTTAACTCATTCGACATGCTTTTTAATATTTTATACGGTTGAAAAGATCTTTTCGAGGTGGTCACAATGGTAAATAAATTTAATCGATATGGAGTTGGAGTCAATCTTCAGTTTAATCAGATCCTTTTGAACTTGTCATCAGGTCCTAAGTCCTTTGATTCTCTATGATGACTTTTTTTAGCACCTATAGTGCTCTTTGGCTGTCAAGACTCTAGTATTGGAAGGATTTTTAATAGAGAAATATACATGTCTACATACTTGCGTATTTACAAAAATGTGTATACTATTTTTTTAAATGTTTATATAAATAGACTTGGGCCTTTGAAAGGCATCTGGAGCCTTCAATCTGGCTCATGGGGCTAGTTTGGACCTTGGATCTAGGAACCTTACCAGGCCAAGACCAAGATTCAGACCATTCAATCCTTTTCGGGCCTCGGTAGGCCCATCCAGAATTGGGCCCCTTGAGTGCTACATGCCCCACTTCAATATTGTTGTCATTTCATCAAACATTAAAACTTGATAAAAAAATTTTGATACACATAAATTCGCATTTGCATATTCTCAAATAAGACTATGGTAAGAACATCAAAATTTATAACAACTTTTACAAATGTCCAAAATGCTTAATCTTGCTAAAACTTATTTATATTTCTCATGTCGGACTCACATCACAATTGAGAGAGAGGGGGGGGTGTCCTTATGACCCAATTGATTCAACTTTGGGAACATGAACTGGGAAGTTGTCGATCTCATCCATCCATGGGTTCCTCTCCTTGGCATGATGGATGGACCTCAGCGCGCGCCAAACTGCGCTATTGCACTTGAACCCAGACCCAAATGCAATCTGCCATAACCGATCTCCCTTTGCGATCCTCCCCTTGGCCTCAGTGTATGCCAATTCATACCACAAAGAACTACTGGAAGTGTTCCCAAACCTATAAAGTGTCATCCTTGAAGGCTCCATGTGCCACTCACTCAATTCCAAGTTCTTCTCCAGTTCATCCAGGACTGCCCGCCCGCCAGCATGGATGCAAAAGTGCTCGAATGCGAGCTTGAAGTCCGGTATATAAGGCTTCTTCATCTTAAGAACCTTTCTTGCAACCAATGTCATGAAAAATAGGAGTTGCTCAGATATGGGAAGGACTAGAGGACCCAATGTAGTTATGTTGTTCTTTAGAGCTTCTCCGGCGACCGCCATGAGGTCTTTCGATAGGGCGACTCCCACCTGCCCGGTGTCGTCCTCTTCTTGGAAGATGCATTTGAATGCACGGTCATCTGGTCCTTTGTGGGTGCGGACAGTGTGGACGAGCTGATACTTGGATCGTCCGTAATCTGATCGTCGATTGGAGAGGAGGATGGCGGCGCCCCCCATGCGAAAGAGGCAATTGGAGACGAGCATGGACCTGTTGTTGCCAAAGTACCAGTTGAGGGTAATGTTCTCCATGCTCACCACCAAGGCATAGGAGTTAGGCAGCACCTGTTGGCATGTGTTTACATATATGCAAGGAAAGTTTGGTTCTTGTAATTGAGGAATTGCATGGATGCAACTAATAATAATGAGAACAAGGATTTTAATATGTTTTGATTGTTGTGACCTAGAAGTGTGAGTTTGGGCGGCAATGGATCAGATCAGGGTGAAAAATATAGCCTTAACCTAAGCCCGACACCACACATCTCACCTGGTTGCGTGGAAATTGATCCCTAGACATATGACCTTTTCCATGTGTATGGGCTCTTCTTTTCACTTGTGTGGACCTTCTCTTCTCGCATGTGTGAGCTCTCTTGGTCCCAACCTAATGTTTGAATTGGAGGTCATTATTCAATTAGTTGGTTGAGGTCATTATTCAAGTAGTCTGAATTTGAATTTGAACATTTATTAATTGGGTCAAAATAACAACTGAACCTATACTGTAGAAAATGGTCAGCACAAACCATAATTTAGCAAGACAAGAGAGACTTGCAGGTCCAGACATGGAATTGCCCTACTAGAACTCCTAGCTTCCCCTTCACAACTTGAGAATTCTCTAAGTGCCCTATGCAGTCAGCTTTTTATTGAAAAGAGCATAGAGACTGGAAACACTTTTTGGCAAAGAAAAAAGTTTATCATAATAAGAAAAAGCAGAAAAATGAACTAAAAATCTCACAATTTTAAAGAAAAGGGTTACAACGGAGAGAGTATCAGAATGAGTTTTCCACATAACAGAAAAAAGGAATTGTCCATGGAACCAGTTTTCCATAGTGCTACACAAATGTGTCGAAGCCCAATCCTATAAATCCATTGTGAGGCCCAGGTTTAAATCTCAAACCACTCAACATCACCATCCCACTTCATTGTACCATTGAGGCAAATTTCACTCCAATCAAAAGTACATATAAATGACATCTAGGATACAGGATTATGAAAAAATATCTTAAAAAAGCAAAAACTGTCAATTCACATAATTAATCTCAATCTTGACATAACTTTGATTAAAGTGAAATTTATCTTTGCATTATTTCAAGGTAGGATAATGATTTTGAGTTCGTTTGGATTTGACTTCATATCCCAACAATAATTTTGCAAAGTCGATAAGTTAGACTATATTTGTAAATGTGTCATTCTAAAAAAACCTCTACCATGGAACCAAGACAGGAGATAAATCAATAGGTTACTTTTCAGAAGTCCAATTTTTCTTAATTGATAGCCGCATTTATAAATCTATCTTTCATTTATAAATCTATATTTCATCATTTGGTTGGGTCAAACCCCATTACTTCAAAGGCCTATTTAGTTGCAAGTATTTGAAAAATTCATATTTTGAGCATAAAACTTTTATTTTAAATCTATATTAATTCCATATTCAGCATAAAACTTAAGATGTACCGATTTCACCTTAAGCTTTTGACAACTTTTGACTTTTCCATCTTTTTTTTTTTTTTTTTGGGGTTGGGATTAGCCCCTATCAATACTTATATTTGTATGAATGCATATGTCTATTGTATTACTGTTGTGTGGGGAGATTTCCGGAACACAGGATTAAGCTAATCACAGCCATCAGATGGGACTAAGCACTCTCACGTGCCATCCGCGTGCCATCCACGTGGCACCAAACTAACCTCGGCTAGCCGGGCGGAGGCCTTGGCCGAAGTCAAGCAGCTCCAGGCCGCTAGCGCCGAGCTCGACTACCCCATGTGCCCATCTCGGCTGAGAGCTCCACCCCGGCTGAAGGAGCCCGGACGAAAGCCGAGGCACGAAAGAACTTCCGCTCGCACCCCTCATCCCCCACGTCATCAGGCACGTGGAGGAATAGGGGGGGCGAGCCAGTGAGACAGGTGCGACATCCAGCCGTCCACAATCTTCGCCAGATCACTGACATGGCGGCATCCAGCGGCTGAAGCCGCATCAGGGCAAGGCCCGGAGGGCGGATCCGATGGTACCCCCAACCGTCAAAGGGCGCCCAACACGATCTGTCCCAACGTGACGCGCATTTAATGCAACGTGGGCTGATCCGACTGGCATTAAATGCAGAGTGGGCTGGATTGGAACCGCATTAATTGCAACGTGGGCTGATCATGACTTCCAGTCGAATCATAGACCCATGCCAAGATATCATCCAAGATATCTTCCCTAATCATCTATAAATAGAGCTGCATTTCACATGCAAGGTACGCACAATACAAACCCACAGAGCTGTTACTCTGCCTCTCTTCTTCCTCTCCTTCCATTGTTCCAGTTCATTCACTGACTTTAGCATCGGAGAGCCTTGCTCCGCCCAGGCCAGGGTCCTCTGACCGTTTGTCTTCTCTTTCAGGCTTTCGGATGGTACCCAGTCATCACCATTGTTGGATAAGTCCTCTAAGGCTCCCCAGTTATTGTGGGTCATTATTTTCTACACCTACAATTGGCGCCGTCTGTGGGAAAGTAATATCCCAACCTTCCCAACCTTCTCAACCTCGATCTCTCAGAAGCCATGCCTCCGAAAGCAAGGAAAGGCGGAGAATCCTCAAGAGCAGCGCTCGAGCTGCCACCACCGTCGACGGACGTCCCTCCTCAAGGGCGTTCCCGAACGGTGCATGGCGCATCTGCAGGCGAGGGCCGTTTAGGCTCGCAGCTCTTCGTCGAGGTCCCCCTCCAATAAGGACTCGAGACCTCGTTTTCAGCAGACGAAGTTACGCCACCGCCCGACGCGACGAGCGTCGGCATGAGCGTCCTCGCAAAGATAAGGCCGTTTGCCGTGGAAGGAGGCGCGTCGAGTTCAACCTCCTGCCGCTGGAGGAGTCGTCACAGCTCAAAAATGCCCTCCTCCAGGAGCAGGAGCGGCTGATTCCCGAGCTCCAGCACAGCTTGAGAGCAGCGCAGACTGCCTCGTTGAGGTAAGTCTCTGATCCTCAAGGAAAGAGAAGGACGCCCCCAGCAGGGCAGCCCAGCCTCCTCGCGAAGATCTCAGAAACCATCTGGACCACAAGCGGAGCCAGATCCACGACGAAGGCTCTAGTAACAGCCGGAGTCATCGTAGCCGCGATGGCCGAGCCCATAGCCATCACAGCCCGAACCACTCCAAGCGAAAGTCAAGAGCCCAGACTCCGGAAAAGGACGACGAGCAAGAGCGATTTGACAAGCGCGTCAGGTTGGCTCTTCAGCGCAACCTGGACGTGCGGGACCAGAAGCAGATCTGTGGCCACACTGATCTAGGGGCCTCGCCCTTCACGAGGGACATCGAGCGGACCCCCTTACCCAAAAGGTTCTCCGTCCCGCGGTTCGTCCCCTACGACGGACTATCCGATCCATCCGCTCACCTCCGTCATTTTTCCCAGAAGATGTCCATCTGGGGAAACGAGGGTCACCTTAACTGCAAGATCTTCTCCTCCAGTTTGGGTGACCTCCCCCTGAAGTGGTTTTGCGCCCTCCCAGAGGAGTCGATTTCGAGCTGGAAGGAGCTCCAGCTCTCCTTTCTGAAAAAGTTCCAAGCTTACAGCGCTGTCCCCAAGAAAGAAGGGGACCTCCTCGCCCTGAGAATGAAGTAGGGTGAGACCCTCGCCAAGTTCGCCCGACGATTCTGGGCGGTTTACAGCCAGATCGAGGGCACTAGGGAAGAGATAGCGATCTACGCCTTCCAACATGCCCTGATCCCCGGCCACGACCTCCGGAAGGATTTGGTCGGAGACCCCCCAGAGTCCATGCCAGAGCTGATGTCCCGGATAAAGCGCTTTGTCGCCCGGGAGGAAGATGAAATCCAGGCTCGGGAAGAGGACGGAAGACCGGAGCCCGAGCAGAAGAGCAACCAGCCTCGGCAGAGAAGCGGGGGGCCTTTTCAGAAGCAAGAGCCCAAGCAGGCCTGGTCCGCCAGTTCGGCGAAGCCTACGTCGTCCCGATCTGGGGGCATCTGGAGGCCCAAACCCCCCACCAGCGCCGGCCAGAGCATCAACGTCGTCTTCAAGGAGCCGACGTACCGTATCCTGGGGAAGATAAGGACTAAGCCGTTCTTCCAGTGGCCTCCGCCCTTGAAGAATGAGCCCACCACCGGCAGCCGAAGCAAGCTCTATTGCTCCTATCACAGGGGTAAGGGGCACAAGACCGAGGATTGCAATTCTCTGAAGTGGTACCTGGAGAAGCTAGCCAGCGAGGGCCACATTCCAGAGTTCGTCAAGGCAGATGATGCCGGCGGTAGCGAGGGCCGAGCTCACCAGAGCGCGGCTCGGGAGCCAGACAGTGAGGATTCTGAGAAGGTCATTAACGTGATCCATCTGGCGTCCTCAGTCCCTTCTCCCTCATCTCGTGGAGGCTCGCAGGCCCGTGCCGAGGCCAGGCGAGCGTCGCATGGGAAGGAGGTCATGAAAGCCGAGCTCGCACCGGCATCCAAGAGAGCTCGCCGAGACCGGCCCGCGATCTCGCTCTCAGATAAGGATCTAGAGGGAATCCAGCTCCCTCACAACGACCCCCTGCTCCTCACAATGAAGCTAAGGGACTTCACCGTGAAGAGGATCCTCGTCGACTCCGGCAGCTCTTCCGAGGTCCTCTACTACGACTGCTTCAAGAAGATGAACCTCTCGGAAGCAGACCTCACGGAGGTCCGCGCACCCTACTAGGGTTGTCCGCCACGCCAGTCTACCCCAAGGGTAGGATCACCCTGGAGACCCGGGTCGGCGGAGCCTCCGTGTTGGCCGACTTCCTGGTCGTGGACGCCCCTTCTCCCTACAACGTCATCTTGGGCAGAACATGGCTCCACAAGTTGGAAGCAGCCCTTCTTCCTCCACCAGAAACTGAAGTTCGTCTCGAGAACAAGGAGGGCAAGATGGAAGTGGTCACAGTGGAGGGAGACCAGCAGCAGGCTAGGCAGTGCATGCTGGCCGCGGTCCCAACAGTGAAGGAGTCAGAGTGCATCAACCTCGCCGAATTCGAGAAAGGCCTAGACGAAATCGGCCGAGATCTTGAGAAGAAAAGCATCGAGGACCTGGCCGAGGTCAGGCTAAACTCGGCAGACCCAGATAGATTCTTCCTGATCGGCACCCAGCTGCCCGACGAAGAAAGAGCCGAGCTCTCAAGGTTCCTAATGCAGAACGTCGACGTCTTTGCTTGGAGCCCAAGCGAAATGCCCGGGATTGACCCAGAGGTCATGTGCCACAAGTTAAACGTGGACCCCAACCACAAACCAGTAGTACAGAGGGCCCGGAGGACAGGGCTGCAGCAAACAGACGCGGTCGCCGAAGAGGTCGACAACCTGCTGAAGGCAGGAGCCATCCGGGAAGTCCAGTACCTGGTCTGGCTGGCGAACACGGTGGTGGTCAAAAAGAAAACTGGAAAATGGAGGGTGTGCGTGGATTTCACGGACTTGAACAGGGCTTACCCTAAAGACAGTTTCCCCCTTCCCAAGATTGACCAACTGATCGACGCCACCGCTGGTCACGACCGAATGAGCTTCCTCGACGCCTACAGAGGCTACCACCAGATTCCACTATTCGAGCCTGACGAGGAGAAAACGTCATTCATAACCCCCCGCGGCACTTACTGCTACAAGGTGATGCCCTTCGGGCTAAAGAACGCGGGGGCGACCTATCAGCGCCTCGTGACAAAGATGTTTCAGGCTCAGCTCGGCCGAACGGTAGAGGTGTATATCGACGACATGGTCGTCAAATCAGTGCACTCCAGCGACCACCTGGCGGATCTTGGCCAAGTCTTCGACATCCTTCGTGCATACAAGCTCAAGCTAAACGCTTTCAAGTGCGCCTTCGGCGTAGCCTCTGGCAAATTCCTCAGCAGCTTGGTGACGCGGAGGGGATAGAGGCTAATCCGTACCAGATCACCGCAATCCAGGGCATTCAGAGCCCCTTTACCATGAAAGAAGTCCAGAAGCTTACGGGAATGGCTGCAGCACTCAATCGCTTCATCAGCCGGTCATCAGATAAGTGTAGGCCTTTCTTTCAGCTTTTAAAGAAAAATTTGAAATTCCAGTGGACCCCTGAGTGCGACCAGGCATTGGCCGCACTCAAAACTTACTTGATGTCACCACCCTTACTCTCCACCCCAACTCTGGGGGAGATTTTGTATTTATATCTTGCGGTCTCAGATCACGCAGTGAGCTCCGTCCTCATCAGGGAGGACGAGGGAATTCAAAAACCAATCTACTATACGAGCAAGACCCTGCTCGATGCCGAGACCAGGTACCTTTTGTTGGAGAAGCTTGCGTTGGCCCTCGTCAGTGCCTCCCGCAAGCTCTCCCATTATTTCCAATCCCACACCATTGTGGTGATCACGGAGCATCCACTCCGTTCAATATTCAAGAAGGCTGACTTTTCAGGGCGAATATCAAAGTGGGCAGTTGAACTGGGGCAGTTATGATATACAGTACCGTCCCCGAACTGCGATCAAAGCCCAAATTCTGGCAGACTTCATCGTTGAGTTCGTCTCGCCCAATTCAGCTCCGACCCAGCCCGGCACGGCACTGGGGGGCACAGGGCACGAGCCAGAACTGACTGAGGTCGAACAGCCTCCCACCTCGGCATGGAAGATCTTTGTCGACGGGTCATCCACCTCTAAGAGAGCTGGTGCCGGCATAGTCCTCCAATCGCCAGAGGGTCTGGTCATAGAGCAGGCTTTCACCCTGGACTTCAAAGCGACAAACAATGAGGCAGAGTATGAAGCGCTGATAGCAGGGTTAAACAGCGCCCAAATCCTCGGAGCCCAACACCTGGTGATCTTCAGCGATTCTCAACTGGTAACGAGCCAGCTCGCCGGAGACTACCAGGCCAGGGACGACAGGATGGCGGCCTACTTAGCCCTTGCGAAAAAACTGCTGTCTCATTTCCAGAAAGCCGAGGTCAGGCAAATATCCCGAGATACCAACACGCACGCAGATGCGCTTGCGAACCTGGCCTCCGCCGTCGAAGCAGGGAAGAAAAGGACCATCGAGGTTGGGTCAGTATCAAGGTCAAGTTTGGAACTCCATTCGTCTCGGCTTGTCCTCTGTGCTGATCTCGGCCCAAGCTGGATGGATCCGATCGTCGCCTACTTGAAGGATGACCAGCTCCCTAAGGACAAGACTGAAGCTCACCGGATCAGACTCAAGGCAGCTCGATTCTGGCTCTCTCCCAAAGGCAAACTCTACAGGAAATCCTTCACAGGTCCATACCTCCAATGCGTCCATCCGAGCAAAGTGGACGACTTCCTGTATGAGATCCACGAAGGAATCTGTGGCAGTCACATAGGAGGCCGATCACTGGCTTACAGAGCAATAAGTCAGGGTTACTGGTGGCCCTACATGCAGAAGGACGCGCAGGTGTACGCCAGGAAGTGCGAGAAGTGCCAGAAGTTCTCCCACTCTCTCCACCAGCCAGCACAAGATCTGAGTCCCCTCACTAGCCCATGGCCCTTCGCTCAATGGGGCCTGGACATCGTGGGACCTCTTCACCGAGCTCCAGGAAACAAGAGATGGCTGATAGTCGCTACAGACTACTTCACAAAGTCGATAGAAGCTGAACCGTTGTCCTCAATCACGGACAGGGACTCCAGGAACTTCATTTGGAAAAACATCCTAACGAGGTTCGGCATCCCCCGGACCCTGATTTCGGACAACGGGACTCAGTTCGACTCCAAGTCCTTCAAAGACTTCTGCTAAGAGCACGGTATCAGAAACCATTACTCCACTCCGGCATATCCACAGAGTAATGGCCAGGCAGAAATCTCTAACAAAGTGATCCTGGACGGCCTGAAGAAGCGACTGGACAAGGCAAAGGGAAGATGGACAGAGGAGCTTCCGAGCGTGCTATGGGCATACAGAACAACTCCAAGGAGGTCCACCTCGGCAACACCTTTCTCTCTGGCCTACGGGATGGAGGTGGTCATTCCTTTAGAGATTGGTCTTCCCACCCTGAGGACAGAGCTGGTCGACCAAGGCTGAAATGACACGAACCTGGCAATGGAGCTGGAGCTGGCAGACGAGCGACGAGAAGCAGCTGCCCTGCGACTGACCGACTATCAGCAGCGGTTAGCCAGGGCATACAACCAAAATGTCAGGGAAAGAAGATTCTCTGTGGGAGAGCTGGTTCTAAAGAAGGCCCTGCCAGCTGACAAAGAACCAAACGAAGGGAAGCTGGCTCCGAACTGGCATGGCCCATTCAGGGTGGTCTCACTAGTAGGGAAATCAGCCTACAAGCTCGAAGACTTAGAAGGCAAGCCACTGCCGAGACCGTGGAATGCATCCCACCTAAAGAAATTCTATTTCTAAAGATGTAATGAATCCCGAATCAATGAAAGCAGCTTTTCACCCTGTCATCAATCTGTCGTCTCTCTTTCACTGACTCCGGCAACTCCAAGGGTTCGTAGCCCTGGAAGGAGGCCTCGAGTTCGAACACTCGGCCGAATTCCTAAAATCAGGGATTTATCCCACTCTCCAAGGGTTCGTAGCCCTGGAAGGAGGCTTCGAGTTCGAACACTCGGCCGAATTCCTAAAGTCAGGGTTTTATCCCACTCTCCAAGGGTTCGTAGCCCTGGAAGGAGGCCTCGAGTTCGAACACTCGGCCGAATTCCTAAAATCAGGGACTTATCCCACTCTCCAAGGGTTCGTAGCCCTGGAAGGAGGCCTCGAGTTCGAACACTCGGCCGAATTCCTAAAGTCAGGGTTTTATCCCACTCTCCAAGGGTTCGTAGCCCTGGAAGGAGGCCTCGAGTTCGAACACTCGGCCGAATTCCTAAAATCAGGGTTTTATCCCACTCTCCAAGGGTTCGTAGCCGAACTCATGCTCACATAGCCGAGACCAGCAGTATTCTGGATCCACCTCGGCGCACAAGCAGTTCGTCTCGGCCAAAGCCAGCCATTTCGGCCAAAGACAGTTTTTAAGAAAGAACTGTGCAAGCACTGAAGCACGAAAAGGCAGCACAAAAACATTCCAAGACAGTGCAAGGAAAGTAAAAGAGAAGACAAAAAGCATTGCACACAATTCAAGTGATCGCAAAATTCTTCCTTTTTATTCATTGCAAACTGCTTCATTACAAGAGTTACAGAACAGAAAAGAAAAATACAGAAAGGAGGATCGCAGTCCTCTGAAAACAGAAAATAAAGTGAAGGACTGGGAGACTCTGATCTTCACCGACTCTTCAGGCTGCAGGCTCGAAGACGCCGGTTCGTTGCCTGGAGGTTCTAAGGGATCCTGAATTTCACAGAGCTCTACAACACGCTATGGTTGGTCAGACCAAAGCATTCAGGATCTCCTCCAGTTCGGAGGCCCTGGACCTCGCTGAGCTCTTCAACACCCTCTGGTCAGTGAGACCAAAATTTGAAGAGCCCCCAGGTCCAGCAGGCCTCAACTCCACCCTTAGTCTTGCAATCCTGACACGGCGTAAGGGGCTCACAGGAAGCTCGATGCCACGCAAGACCCTGCAGGATCGCCAGACGCCAAGGACCCGACCATCCCGCAGTTGCAGAGGATTCCCCTGCAACCTGACCAGGGACGGTCGGCCATGAACCCGCGTTCAGAGAGCGCGTGGTCCACGGGGAGTTCCTTCAGAGAGCGCGCAGGCCACGACGGGCTTCCCCCCTTGGAGAAAGCCGTCCACAGGCGCAGGGGTTCCCCCCGGATCAACTGCTTCTGAACACCCACTGGGCATGACTCCTACGTCTATGTGATTTAAATTGTCCTAAGTTCTGTTCTTTTCTTCTCCCATGGCGAACCTATTGCCCCTACTTATAGGAAGAAGAAGGGCTCAATCTCCAAAGGAAGTTAAGGGGCGAAGCCTCCCACGTGTTACATGGGACGCACGCCTTCCTGCCTGTTGACCAGCGATTCCAATGGCGCCACGTGGAGGCGTCCGCCCGTTTCCCTCATCGGCCGTAACACCATGTTTACTGCTATTTATGATCTCCAGAATACGGAGAATCGGCACAGACAGCTATGCAAACCGTATGACTCTCTCTACCTCGATGGTCATGCGTCGGAGTAAAGGCATTCAATGCTATTCAATGTCACATCCAAAAACAAAAGAGAGAAAACATCCAAGTAAAGAAGCCCGTTTTTCATTGATAGCAGAAAGTATTACAAGGCAGAAAGCAAAAATATTACAGATGAAAGACCACGCGAAGTGAAATGAGCAAGACTACTGTGGTTTCGGCGACTCCACCAGGTCGATCACCATATCTGCTGAACCAGTGGCTTCGGCCGAAATCGTGACCTTGCTTGGAGCATCGCTGGCAGAAGGGGCTTCAACCGGTACCTCAGCCGAAGCAGGGGCAGAGGAGCCCTCACCTTGGGGCACGGCCGAAGCGTCGCTGGCGACCGGGGCATCGCTCGGGGCCGGGGCAGCTGGAGCATCGTCTGGAGCAGGAACGACTGCAGGAGCTTCGTCAGGAGTACTTCCATCCGCAGGAGCAGAGCTCGGCTCAGGAGCCGGGTCCGTGTACTTCGGCAGGTCCCGATAGACAGGGTGGTCTTCAGGAACCCCCGCACGTCTCAGTGCGGCCAGGCATCCTTCCTCGAACAGAATGGAGGTGATCTCCTCCACCTGCTTCTCATACAACTCCGTGGCATGGTCCACCCCCTTTTGGAAAGCGGATTGGGCCTCGGACAGAAGGGAGGCCTTCTCCTTTTCCATTTCGGCGTTCGCCATTTGCAGCTTCTCCCTTTCAGCGCGCCCGGCCAGCACCTCCCCGCGCAGCTTCGCCCCCTCGGCTGCCGATTTAGCCTTCGATCTGGCCAGTTCCGACTCCAGCTCGGCGGTCCTCTTGTTTCTCGCCCAGATCTCGCCCTTCAAATGATTAGCTCTCGACGTGAGCTCGGCGACATCAGTCAGAGCCGACGCCAGCCGAGCAGACTCTTCAGCGCCGGCCTTCTTCAGCCCCTCCATTCCCTTCCGCTGCTCTTCCAGCTCCTTCTTTAGCTTATCCCTCTCGGACTCCAGCTGAGTGACCCGTGCGGCGTTCCTGTCACTCCATCCCACCACGGTCAGGAGCCTCTGCACGTTCTGCAAATGGAGAAAGATGGGTCAAGCTGGGGCAGTCAAGCCAAGTTACTTGAAGAAAAACGCTGAAAACACTTACCAGAAGGTTAGCCTGAATCGCTGAGACCATCAGGCTCTCATTGTCGAACCTCTCGTGCGTCTCCATATCCCGCGGTAGAGCGCAGACCTTGGCGAGAGCTCCGATGACATCGGCGTTCCCCAGCAGCCGATCCTCGACGTTCAGAGGCTTACCGGGCTGCGTTTCCATCCTCGGCCTCCATGGCGCTGGGGCAGTTCGGGGTCCGGAGGACGATCCAGACCCTTGCCCCGCCGAGATGGTGAGCTCGCGGGCCATCCCGCCGGTCGACTTGTTGGCCGGCGCCCTCTTCTCAGCTGGCGCACTCTTCTCAGCCGGTGCGCTCTTTTCAGTCGGAGCCTTGACTCCGGGGGCTCGCGCAGGGGTTTTGCCCTTCGGAGGCTGTTCAGCCCCCCAAGTCCTTCTCCCCCGCCTTGGACTTCTTCCTGGGCGGGGACCCCTCCTTCGAGCGATCCGGCGAGCGTCGCCGAACACCACCGCTCGGAGCGGGGGCAGGAGCAGAAGAAGCGCCAGCGACCCCCGAGCCCGAGGCTGAGCGGGTACTGGCAGACGATGGCGCCCTAGAAGACGAGGACCTCAGCCTGAACTTGGCTGCCAGGTCCTTCACAACTGGCTCCCTTGAGCTTCCCTCCATGCCTTCTTCTCTGTCGGAAGAATAAGCGTCCACAATCTGCGTCAGGTTCGGTGGCTCCGAACCAGAAGTGGATGCCTCGGCACCAGATGCAGCCCGGCTCGCAGCAGGATCGGTTAAAGGGATCCCGGCAGGCACTGCAACAGAGATGGTTGGACGGTCAGGGTGCGCTTCATCTACCTCGGTTACTCCGGTCCTCTGGTAGTGACCACGGTACCTCGGCGTGTACCCGAGCAGCTTCCAAGCCGACCTGGTCTCGTGCCCCTTGTACCTCTCAACCTTGTTGATGTCGTCGGCGTTCCTCCTCCAGCCTTCACTCGCAGCTCGGCGTCGCCTCGCACCTGCCTCTGCATAACAAATAATAGAGGAGTCAGCTCGGCATCATCAAAATCAAGCAAACATAAGTGAGAAGAAGTGATGTTTACTTGGGACTGTCCCGGGGCGGCGTGGGACCGTTAGCCTCCTGCTTTCGCCAGCGCCGAACTCCCAGTCCCCCGACACACAGAAGAAGGCTTCTTCGGCATTCTTACTTGAATCTTCCAAGGCCAGGACGAAGCCTCTTCGCTGCGGCTTCACCCGGAGATAGTATTTCCCTTCCCCAGCCTTGCAGATATCGTAGGTGTCCTCGATATCGTGGACACCTAGGTCGGTCCCCAGAATCTCATTCAGCTTTGCCGTGCCCATGATGACCTTATAGCCATTGGGCATCAGCTGGCACGGAGTAAGGGACCAGGTACTGAGGCAAGCCCTAAGTAGGGGGTGCAGGGGAAATCTGACCCCGCCCTCGATCACAGAGATCAGAGGGAACGGTATCCAGCCGCAGGACCAGCGCATCGTGGCATAGTTGACGGAGTCCGCCGGCTTGAGAAGGACTCCCTCCGGGATACTGAAAGCGGCCCTAAATCTGGCTATGCCCTCTTCAGTATCTAAATCGAACCTAGGGGTGCCCATGTCTAAAAAAGGGGTGACAGCGAAAGCTAAACCCTAAAAGACGCGAAACCTCAAAGAAAAGCTAGACAGAGGCACGAAGCAACTTACAGAGACAAAGGGGCAACTCAAGAACAGGTCCGAGCACGTCCTATGGTCGTCCTCGCTAGAAAGATCTTAAGCAGCAGAGCAGAAATCAAACGCGAAGGCGAAGGCGAAAGGAAATCAGAAACAAGAAAGGAAGAAGACGGCCCTATTTATGAAAAGGGAACCCTCGGCGCGCGCTGCTTTCGAAATTTGAAAGGACGGATTTCGCGATCCGCGCCCGTTCCATCAATGAGACAGTGCAACCAGTAAAGAGGCTACGCGTGTGGCCGTCGATTCGCCTCCCAGGACAGATAGGGCAGAGCATTTATTGCTTCAGAAAAGTTGAAACGACACCGAGCAAATGATCGCCACATCCCCAGACGAGTTTTCTAGCTTCCGACCACTAAAGGCTAGGACGCTTAAGAGGTCAAAAGCTAGGGGGCAATTGTATAGGGAGATTTCCGGAACACAGGATTAAGCTAATCAAAGCCATCAGATGGGACTAAGCACTCTCACGTGCCATCCGCGTGCCATCCACGTGGCACCAAACTCACCTCGGCTAGCCGGGCGGAGGCCTCGGCCGAAGTCAAGCAGCTCCAGGCCGCTAGCGCCGAGCTCGACTACCCCATGTGCCCATCTCGGCTGAGAGCTCCACCCCGGCTGAAGGAGCCCGGACGAAAGCCGAGGCACGAAAGAATTTCCACTCGCACCCCTCATCCCCCACGTCATCAGGCACGTGGAGGAATGGGGGGGCGAGCCAGTGAGACAGGTGCGACATCCAGCCGTCCACAATCTTCGCCAGATCACTGACATGGCGGCATCCAGCGGCTGAAGCCACATCAGGGCAAGGCCCGAGGGTGGATCCGATGGTACCCCAACCGTCAAAGGCGCCCAACACGATCTGGCCCAACGTGACGTGCATTTAATGCAACGTGGGCTGATCCGACTGGCATTAAATGCAGAGTGGGCTGGATTGGACCGCATTAATTGCAACGTGGGCTGATCATGACTTCCCAGTCGAATCATGAGACCCATGCCAAGATATCGTCCAAGATATCTTCCTAATCATCTATAAATAGAGCTGCATTTCACATGCAAGGTACGCACAATACAACCCACAGAGCTGTTACTCTGCCTCTCTTCTTCCTCTCCTTCCATTGTTCCAGTTCATTCACTGACTTTGGCATCGGAGAGCCTTGCGCCGCCCAGGCCAGGGTCCTCTGACCGTTTGTTCTTCTCTTTCATGCTTAGATGCAAGCGGTGCAAAGGCAAGCTTCCGTGGAGTCTACTGGCAAGAGTAGACCATCCATTGAGGAGTCAAGTGGAAAACCTGACTCTAACAGTGGGGCAGGTTCCTCTAAGAAGCGAGCCCGTAGGAGTAAAAAGAGGAGGAGTCATCATCGCAGCAAGGGGCAGCATGAGAACTCTCCTGACTTGGAAGTTCCTCTTACTATCAATGAGGATGTGCCAGTGGATGCTGACGAGCCTCCAGAGAAGAGAAGCCGAGAAGAAGAGACCGTCGGTGAAGGTGTGATTCTTTCTTTTTCTCTTTCCATTTCTTTTCATGGGATTTTTCCATGTTCTGATTTGCTTCTTGTTTCTGCTTTTCTTTCTTTTTCTTAGCAGAGGAAGATTTGGCGATGCCTGAGGTTCCAACCGATGAGGTGGTGACGGATCCTGTTGGGGCACCTGAAAAAGAACCGAGGGACTCTGGAGTGAATCCAGAATCTCCAATTGGTATGACTTCTTTTGTTTTCTTCTTCTTTTTTTTTTGTGTCTGTGACTTGGTTTGCTAACATTTTTTTTCTTGTCAGCTGACTTGCCACAGGATTCCGATGACTTTGAACCATCGATGGACGCAAATGTTGATGATGCTTCCGATGAGTTCATGGAGGAAGAGAGTCTTCCGCCAGTCGTCGAAGAAGGTATTTTGTAGTTATAATCCTTATAATGATTTTCAAACAGGATCATATTCATACCTTTTTGTGTTTCTTTGGCAGGTTTTGAAGTGACAGAGGAGGGTCCGTCGCTTCCTTTAGATCCAGAGCAAGGGATGACAGAGGTTGATCCAGAGATAGAGACTCTTGGGACCAGTTCTAACACTGTTGAGGAGATACCTCGTGATGAGATTCCTTCCCGAACAGGAGCAGCTTCAACTGGAAAGAGTTCTTTTATTACTCTTCCAATGAGTGATGACATGAGCAGTCGACCAACGGAGTTGGGCGAATCTTTAGCTGGGCCATCTCTTCTTTTTCCGAAGAAGGTGGTGGTGCGGGTTCTGAGCTCTTGGATTGAGACTCTGCTTTCTGGGCACTTAGATGCCGGATTTGGGATGATCCAGCATGTGCGTGAGATTCTCGGTGATGCCGAAGAGGCTAGTCTGGATGTCACAAGTGCCAGGGCGATCGTTGATAGGATCATTAAGCTGGGTGACAGGTGGTTTGAGACCATGGGTTTTCCTGACGGCCAGTTCTTCAAGGAAATGTTCCTGGACCCTGCGGATAAGGCTCAGTCTAACCTGTATGAGGCTACACAAAGCAGGAAGCAGATAGTCCGAGAGAAGAACTTAGAAGAGCTAAACATCATTGGGCTGACACATAACCTTAACATCCTTGATAGGGAGGTCGATGAGGCCAGGAAACGTCTTGAGCATTTGCAGGCACAAGTCACTGCCAAGTGGACTGCAATAACAGAGGCTCGTGATAGGGAGAGTGCTCTGATTCGCCGGGTTGCAGATGCCGATCGAGTTCTTAAAAGAAAGTCTGAAGAGAACAAACAATGGCAAACTGCTCAGGAGAAGCTTCTCAGTGCGAAAGAAGGGTTACAGCCCACCCCAGCATCTCATGGCAAGTTCTTGAAGAATCGTGCCCTGGAATCCCTGACGGCTGAGGCCAAAAGTTTGCTTGAGGAGCTGAACTCTTGGTTGGAGACCATGTTTTATTTAGCTCCTGTTTTTTTTTTTAATAGAAACCATCCTTCTCTCTTTTTGGTACCACTTGTATTTTTTTGGTACTTTTTTTTTGGTACCACATGTATTTTTTTGTACTCTTTTTTTTTTTTCCCTATGCTCACTTAAATATTTTTGTGATAAAGTAATTGTTAAATGGGATTTGATCAAAAGCTTATCATTTGTGAAAATCTTTTGTCAAATGATTGTTTTGGCATGGGAGCCAGATTTTTACTTGTGGCATGGAAGCCGATTTTGGCATGAGAGCCAGCTTTTTTGTGGCAGTGATAGCCGAGTTTGTTTTGTGGCATCTATAGCCGGGTTTGTGGCATTAATAGCCGGGTTTTTTAAAGCCAATTTTTTTATTTGTGGCATTGATAGCCGGTTTGTGGCATTTATAGCCTGTTTTGGTGGCATCTATAGCCGTTTTTGTGGCATTTATAGCCGGTTTGGTTTTCAAAAATGCAAGTATCGACTAAAAGTCGCCTCCTTGCTGAATGTTCTTGCAAGTATCGATGGAATGTCGCATCCTTGCTCATTCGGTTGCGAGTATCGATGGAATGTCGCATCCTCGCGGATTTGGGTGCAAGTATCGATGGAATGTCGCATCCTTGCTTTTCAAAAATTTTGGTTTTGCGGGTACTGACTTGATGTTGTTTCCCCATGATTTTTGAAATTTGTGGTTTTCTCGAACCTTTGGGTTATGGATATCAACTGAAATGTTGCGTCTCCATGGTTTTTTTAGGTTTTTTTCGAACCTTTGAAATTTGGGTTGTGGATATCAACTGAAATGTTGCGTCTCCACGGTATTTAGGTTTTTTTTTGAACCTTTGGAATTTGGGTTGTGGATATCAACTGAAATGTTGCGTCTCCACGGTTTTGGATTTTGCAAGTATCGACCAAATGTCGCTTCCCTGCAATTTTGGAAGTGTCGAACGTGGTTCGTATGCTTCCGATTTGTGCGAGTATCGACTAAGCGTCGCTTCCCCGCGGTTTTTTTTTTTTTGAAAAACCATTTTTTTTTTTGTTTCAAGACACGAGGGTCATAAGTTTTGACCAAAACCATTTTGGCTGTAAAAGGAAGGGTGGACTAGGGTGGAAATCCTTGAATCCGGATTTTGTTTCAAACCATAAATTTTGGATTCAAGGGTTGAAAATTTTGGTCAAGTTAGGGAAAGGTTCCTAAACTTATATTTTTTGAACAATGAAACGATGAAAGTAAGTACTGTTTAAATTTCTAGAAATTTCAACATTTGACATGAAAATTCTAAAAAAGGTGGGTTTAGCGAGCGTGTACCTGGAAACCGGTTTTGGCCGTACAGGCATTGCTCTTACCCAGTTGGGTAAGTCTTCAAGGGTAGTACCGTTTTAAGAACTTACCGTTGATGGGCAGCATACATCTGTCACCTTCCATGTTTAGGAGTGCGTATGCGCCGTTGGAGAAAACCTTGTCGATGACGTAGGGTCCCTCCCATTTTGGCTCAAATTTGCCTTTGAACTTGTGAGCGAAGACCATTGGTCTTTTTACCTCAAGAACCAAGTCACCCTTTTTGTAGGCGCGTTGCCTGACCTTTTTGTCGAAAGATCCTGCCATGCGTGCTTGGTAAAGTTCAATGCTTTGTTGAGCTTCGAGCCGTCTCTCATCGAGATTGTCCAGCTCATGGAGTCGCAATTTGACATTGCTTTCTTGAGTCATGTCATTTTTCAAGGATACCCTCAAGGAAGGAATTTGTACTTCCAAGGGCACGACAGCTTCGCATCCATAGACCAAGGAGAATGGTGTGCTATGGGTTGGTCCTCGAACGGTGGCTCGATAGGCCCACGAAGCTTCAGACATTTTATCGCTCCAGTCTCTTTTGTGACTAGAGACCATTTTTTTGAGGATTTTGCAGTGTCTTGTTGAAAGCTTCTGCTAACCCGTTTGCTGCCGGATTGTATGGAGTCGAAGGACAGCTTTGGATTTTGTATTTGTCGCATAACCTGTAGAATCGATGATCCCGGAATTGTGGTCCGTTATCATGGACGAATCTTTTGGGTATGCCGAAACAACAAATGATGTTGGTGCGCAGGAACTGAAGGACTGATGAGGTCTTCATTTCGTTGAACGCAAATGCTTCTGACCACTTGGAGAAATAATCCGTAGCGGTGAAGATGAAGCGATGACCTTTGCTCGAAGGGGGAGAAATAGGACCTATCATGTCCATACCCCAGGCTTCGAAAGGCCATGAAATCGCTGTAGGATGCAGCCATTCTGGAGGCATGTGAATGTAATCTCCATGAACTTGGCATTGTTGGCAGCGCTTAGCAAATTACATTGCGTCAGCTACCATGGTATGCCAGTAATAACCTAACCTTTTTATCTGATCATAGAGCTTGGGACCAGCCTGATGAGCTCTGCAAAGACCAGCGTGAACTTCTTTGAGTGTTTCTTCAGGCTCTTGTTGTGACAAGCAGCATAGAAGTACTCCGTTGAAGGATTTCCTGTAAGGGATTTTTGAAGGAATATCCAAATGAAAGCTTGGGGTTCGCCTTTGGATGCTTACCCGTTCTTTTGGATCTTCAGGTAGGATTCTGAACATAATGTAATCAATGAACGGATCCCTCCAGTCGCTGATTGGAGTTTAAAAGATTGAAATCCGACTTCCAACCACTTGATGGCATTCAGCAACTGCTTGGTGTGTGTTAAGAGGAGGAAGGATTCTTCTTTCGCACACTGTGATTTGCATGTTTTCCCCTTCCTGGATTGCCATGGATGCGGCAAGTCCAGTTAGGGCATCTGCACGTATGTTTTCACCTCTACGAATGCGGGTGATGTGACAGATGTCAAACTTTTGCAGAAGCGATTGTGCTTTGTTGTAGTAAGGCAGCAAATCTAGCTTCCTGACTTCAAATTTCTGATTCATCTGGTTGACGATCAGTTGAGAGTCTCCAAAGACTTCCAGCATAGTGATACCGGATTCGATGGTGAGTTCCAATCCTAGGATCAGAGCTTGATATTCAGCTGCATTGTTTGTGCATGGTTCCGGTAGCGAGAAAGCGTGTGGAATCATGTATTTGTCGGGGCTAACAAAGAGGATGCCAACTCCCGAGATCAGCTGTCTTTTTTCATTTTTCCTGGTTCCACCGTCAAAGTACATGTCCCAGGAGGCACTTTGTGAGAAAGTCTCCACATTGTAGACTGGTTCGTCTGAGAGATATTCTCTGAG
The DNA here is from genome assembly GCA_012931725.1 of Litsea cubeba. Classification (NCBI taxonomy): domain Eukaryota; kingdom Viridiplantae; phylum Streptophyta; class Magnoliopsida; order Laurales; family Lauraceae; genus Litsea; species Litsea cubeba. The sequence goes on from CM022946.1 coordinate 119,972,728, forward strand.
CGGAGAATCTTTAGGCAATGGATGCTTTGCGAGGAAGTCTGCTAGAGCTTGCCTTTTGATTGCCTTTTGTGGTACATACCTAATATCAAATTATGACAGAAGGATAGACCATTTTGCCAGTCGAGCATTGAGAGAACCTACCTTTGTGACAAGGACCTTCAAGAGGCTGACCCTGGAGACCAGGTAGACTGTGTTGGAAAGTAAGTAGTGACGCAGCTTTTGTACGATGAACATCACTGCAAGTCATTCTTTTTCGACTTGAGAGTAGCGATGCTCTGCACCTACTAGCATGCGGCTGAGGTAATATAGAGCAGCTTATTTTCTTTCATCATTTTCTTGTGCAGCCTCTTGGTCTTCTTCATCATCAGACCAGGATCCTTGCGGCTAATGGGGTTATACCAGATTACTGGCATAAGATGAGTCTCAGGAACCCATTCTTCATCGGATAGATATTCTCCTGTTTCAAGGGACTCCTCCCACTCATCTGTGTAGTTGGATTCGAATCCATCATCGGTGTCGCTGGACTCGTATCCATCAATGGAGAATCCAACTACCGAATTGGAAGAGTATGATGCCTCCTGCGTGGCTTCTTTGAATTGAGGTGGCATAAAATCACTAAGAGTGAATTTTCTTACCCCCTTTGAAGTCTCTGGAAGGGATGTTTTTGTTACCTCCAGTGAAGCGGTAGAGGAAGCCTCTGCCTTTTCTTTGACTTCTTGTTTTGGCTGGGTCTTCTCTTGCCGTTTGAGCTTGAGGAGATATTTCCTAGCCTGCCTTCGCTGTTGAGCTGTAGGCTTTGTTTTCACGACCTCCCAATTTTCATCTACCAGGAGATCGGGATGTACCCATATGGGTTGTCCGTCTAGTGTCGGGTAAGGAACCAGTTCCTCGGACGCTTGGATTGAGTTTATCACCTTGAAGGAAGTAGTGATCTTCTTCTTCAGTGATTTTGATGTTTGTCCATATGTCACCATGTTGACGGAGGCAGACCCATAGTTTTTGTCAAAGGTGATGACTCCGTTTTTCCATATCTCGTTTATTTTCTCCCTCACAACGAAGCATTGATTGAGAGGATGCGAGATCATCTGGTGGTATGGACAGTACCAGGATCGTTGGTTTTGCCAACATCACCCGGTCTTTTTGGTTCAGGCAAGGTGAGCTTGCCGTTTGCCACAAGAGCCCCGAAGATTTCATCAACATCTTCATCAAATGGGTATTTCTTCTCTACTCGTTCTTTGAAGGCATATGAGAGTTCAGGTCTCTTACCAGCAGCTTTGTTTTCAGCTTTCTTTGGTGGCTGAGGAGCTGACTTGGTCTGCACATTGAGGACCTCTTTTTTCTTTGGTTTTGAGGTTGCAATGGTGATTGGCTCTTTTCTTGATGATTTCTGACTGTTGAGGTCTTTAATCACAGTTTCAGCTTCCATGGAAGCTTCTAGGAGTTCTCCCAGGTTTTTTGATTTGTTGCCGATGATCATGGAGCAGATTCTAGCTCTCATGTTTTTTCGGCAGATGTCGACCAGCGACGCTTGTGGCAATACATCAGAGCATTTATATGCCATTGCTTTCCACTTGTGAATGAAGTCATATGTTGACTCATTCTCCCCCTGTTTTAGGCTGCACAGCTGAGCCATAGTAGCGGGATGATCCTCACCTTTGAAGTGAGTCAGGAAGCGTGTCTCTAGCATAACCCAGTTTTGGATGGAGTCCTCCGGCAGAGTGGAGTACCAATCGAAGGCCGTATCTTTTAGGGTACTTGCAAAGAGGCGGATCTTGAGTGCATCTTGATCCGCGATAGCTCCCGTCAGGATCTTGAAGTGGATGACGTGCTGTCTGGCTGATCCTTTCCCCATATATGTTTGGAGAGTAGGATGCTTGAATTTGGTGGGGAACGGGACCGAGTCCATCCATAAGGGATATGGTGGCTTGATCCCATGCTCCTTGAGTATATCCTCTTTTTTGCTTTGGTGAGGATACTGTCTACGTCCTTTTTGGTAAGGGCGCGTGACTCATTTTCTTCTCCATTTACCTCATCGTCTTGATGATTCGGAGGAAGTTCATTGTTCGCCTGATTTTGGAAGGCGATGAGAAGGTTTTCCATCAGAGTTTCAATCCTCTGTTGGCCTTGTTCCAACTGCTGGATGTGGGTGATTGCATCATCTTGAGGTGGATTGCGGAGTGGTGGCTCAGAATTTGTAACCAAGATGTTCATCCTTCGTGATTCAAACGAAGAAACTGTCCTGGTGACTGAGCTGGGGCTCATTCTTTTTGAAGAAGAGCTTGAGGAAGGATCACTCTGCCGTCCTTTGCTTGAAGGAGTAGGGGATTCTTCTGAATGTCTTCTTGTCCTGGAGACGCTGCAGGTCATCGGACGTCGGACATGGTTTTTGGATGCTGACTTTTGGCGTCTTCTGGTTTTTCCAACCATATGGACGGCAACAACTTGGTTGGGTCTATCTTTTTTGACCCATTTGGGAGAGACTTGAAGTGTAGGAGGCTGGGTCCTTTGCTTCTCTAGTCTCTTTTGCCTATACGACACGCGGCGGCGTATGCGACGAGCAATTTAAGCTTCGGTCAGCTCTGGCTGGGCTTTGACGATGAAGGATGTGCTCCCTCGGGTGCAGCAGCCGAGCCTGTCTTCTTTGCAGCTGGGCAAGGACAGGATGCGAACCCTGTCCTTCGCCTGTTGCAACAAAGCTTTGAATTTTTTGAGTTCAGCCCCTGTAGAGATGAAGGGTCGAACTGCAGGTTTATAGGCCTTAGCAGGTGCTTGCAGAGGCCTTGTGATGCATGATCTGATTTTGGGCTTGTAGGAACAAGCCGGCTCATGCTGGTTTGACTTGGGAGTCAGGTTGGAGATGGGTCTCTCTTCTTTCATGTAAGCAAGAGGGTAGAACTGGTTCTCCTTGAGTGGGGCCAGGAATGCTGGCTTAGTGGATGTTTGGGACCTTCTCTGTTTTGGTGAAGGTCTTGGGGACCAAGTCTTGGGATAGACCTGGTCGTTTGCTGGTCGAGGCTTCGTGGGGCTGCCACGGGCTTCGGGCCTTCTGGTGCTCGCCTTTGGTGTCATGGTAGTGACACGTTGAGAGGCGAGTTTCTGCTTCTTGGAAGGAGCAGTTTGTTCCTCGGGAAGTGGGAATGGTCCCAACGTCCCAAAGACGATAGTCCGAGGAGTCGAGGTCGACCCGGAGCTCAGAGAGTTGCCGAGGGAGTTGACGCTTCGGCAGCTGATGGGGCGCTTGTAGGTGCGCGTAGTTTGCTTCTGTTGAAGCATGACTTGGTGCTTGCTCTCATCGAAAGTAATGGTAAGTGATGCTGCCATTGTTAGTTTTTTTTCGAAAATTTCTGAAAGAAGACCACTTCCATTAGTAATCACAAGAATATAATGATCATAAATGGGAAGTTCTATGGTTTTGTCTTTTCAAATCACTCGAGGGAGATGACCCAAGCAATATGAAGAAGGCAAAACGCCATAGAGGGTACAATTGTTCTGATCGCAGGTATGGTAAGCCCAGAATGAGCGTCCCAGTGATTGCTAGAAGCAATTGTGAACTTAAATTCGACTTATCGAGAAGCAGAGCTTGCTCGAGGTAAGAAGAATATAAAGTTGGAGTTACAAATGTGCCGGTCGCAATATAGTAGACCCTGAAAGGGCGTACTAGTACCACTAGACACAAGTGTTTTGAGACCGCATCCATGAGATGAGATTCTCTGTTTTGAAAGGTCAAGATTGGATTCATCAAAGAGAACAGATGGTATTCCGATCTGAACACGGGCTCAGCGATTTCCGCGAGCACCAGTGCTCAGAAAGAAATGAACCATAATTTCTCGGATCTGAATCCAAAAATGACGAGTTTTTTTTTTTTTTGAAAGGCCAATATCGGGTTCATCAAAGAGAGCAAAAGGCACTCCAATCTGAACACGGGCTCAGCGATTTCCGCGAGCGCCAGTGCTCAGAAAGGAGAAGACCAAGATTTCTCCAATCTAAATCCAAAATGACTTTTTTTTTTGAAAATCTTTTTAAAAAAAAATCTTTTTTTTATTTTTTATTTTTTTTATTTTTTATTTATTATTTTAAAATTTTTATTTTTAAAAAATTAATTTTTGAAAAAAAATTTATTTAAAAGACGAGAGAGTACACATAGGCCTCCTAACCCGGTCTTATGAAATCTCGATTGATAGAATTGCCCCCAGGTAAGGGTAGGATTACTTAATGAACCCGTTTGGAGGACCCTTGCCTAGAACAGTCAAGCTGTCTCCACACTCTGGACAAGGCTTTTCTTGAATCAACCATGATCAAAGAACGCAGTTGGTTTAACCTTAGTGGTCTATGTCTTTTTTTTGTTTTTTTTATATATATTTATTTTTTTATTTTTTTTATTTTTAATGAACTCATCGAAGAGAAACGATGGCCCAAAACCTTAGTCGAACAGGCTCAACATTTCTGCAAGCACGATGAACGATAGGAAAGGATCAAGGTTTCTCAATTTTGAATCCAAACTGAGAAATCTAATTTTTTTTATTTTTTTTATATATTTTTTTTATTTTTTGATTTTTAATGAACTCATCGAAGAGAAAGGATGGCCCAAAACCTTAGTTGAACAGGCTCAACATTTCTGCAAGCACGATGAACGATAGGAAAGGATCAAGGTTTCTCAATTTTGAATCCAAACTGAGAAATCTAATTTTTTTATTTTTTTTATATATTTTTTTTTATTTTTTGATTTTTAATGAACTCATCGAAGAGAAACGATGGCCCAAAACCTTAGTCGAACAGGCTCAACATTTCTGCGAGCACGATGAACGATAGAAAATGATCAAGGTTTCTCAATTTTGAATCCAAACTGAGAAATCTAATTTTATATATATATATTTTTTATTTTTAATGAACTCATTGAAGAGAAACGATGGCCCAAAACCTTAGTCGAACAGGCTCAACATTTCTGCAAGCACGATGAACGATAGGAAAGGATCAAGGTTTCTCAATTTTGAATCCAAACTGAGAAATCTAATTTTTTTGTTTTTTTTATATATTTTTTTATTTTTTGATTTTTAATGAACTCATCGAAGAGAAACGATGGCCCAAAACCTTAGTCGAACAGGCTCAACATTTCCGCAAGCACGATGAACGATAGGAAAGGATCAAGGTTTCTCAATTTTGAATCCAAACTGAGAAATCTAATTTTCTTTTTTTATATATTTTTTTTATTTTTTGATATTTAATGAACTCATCGAAGAGAAACGATGGCCCAAAACCTTAGTCGAACAGGCTCAACATTTCTGCAAGCACGATGAACGATAGGAAAGGATCAAGGTTTCTCAATTTTGAATTCAAACTGAGAAAATTTGATTTTTTATTATTTTTTTTAAAAGAGAAATAGCGGAAATAAATTCAAAGAATTAGAAATTTTCCAAAAAATCTCATCTCATTTTTTTTAGATGCGGAATCCAACATAGGCCACCAATTAGAAAGTAGCCAAGGAATCGAGAAAAGAAATATAAGCATAGAGCAAAAGATATGATATGTAAATTTTTCATTTCTAGCATCGTGTTCTCAAATGAACGGGTCCCACCGGGTGTGCCAGCTTGATGGACCGCGCTCCTGCCTGGTCCTACCGAGGTTGGCAGACGTGGGAGTCCGTTGGGTCCGACCCTTTCGTAACCGAGGGGCAGAGGCGTGCATCAACATTTCTTTTGTGTGGGTGTGCCAGATTTTCTATTTTTACTTGGAATTGCAAGTGGTGATCCGGAGATTAACCTTATCAAGTAAAAAAGAAATCAACTTCTTTCAAGTTTTCCATTGCACATATATTTAAGAAAAAAGACATTTTCTTGATTTGCCGTGAAAGGCGATTTTTTTGGCATTTATAGCCGATTTTGGAGTTTATGACCGATTTTTGGCGTTTATAGCCGATTTACAATCCTTATCAATAATGAAAGACAAGAGTTGTGATTTTTGTCTCTTTTAAAAAAATACAAACTACAATGAAAAGCAAGAAAAGGAGGATCTAACTACTCAGGAGATTGAAGAGGACCCGTTCAGATTGACGGTCGCAAGCCATATGTGGACTTCGCTATCATCCATGCAGATGAGAACAGAGGATGCTATTGATTTGCTTGGCTTGGCTATAACCTCAGGTTTTTAGAGGACAAAGACCAAAAGGAGGTCCTATGTCCAACAAAAAGTCAAGTAGACGGGCTGAAAAGCCACGTCTAAGCCATTGGAGGCAGAAGGAGAAGGCAAGGACCTTGGGGGGGTACCCCCCAAGGGACTTTTGTCACCTTGTAGCGGTGGTCGGTGTAGAACTTCCGCAGAGTTTTGTCTCTTTCCTTCTCTGAGTTTCTGTGCTTTGTCCGTGTCTCTGTGTCTGTCTTTCTTTCTTTGGAATGCTCTCCTATTTATAGGCTTTTAGGTAGCCATTTAGGAGGGTTCATGAGCCTTAATTGTCATAAAGCTACATAAAGGGAGGAGTTACAAGATTGAATTCTTTATTTTGTAACTCCTTTTTCTTGGCTTCTGATTGGCCGGAGGAGATTGAGGGCATTTAATCGCCTTTAATCGCCATGATGGGAGGAGTTTCATGGGTTAAATGCCATGAATCTCTTGACTTGTAACTCCCGGATGCTTGCTTCTGATTGGTCCGTCCAAGAAATGGATTAATGACTGTAATAAAGCTAGTGAATTAATCGCATTAAGTGGTCGTCGAGCAGTTGAAGAGTCGCGGGCCGTGCCGCGTCTTTTGGGATTCTTCTGGCGATGATCATCGATGGATCTTCATGTAGATCGACATCGGATGACCATGTAACTTCAGGTGTTGGTTGACAACAGCGGGTCGGTGCCATCTGTCCTGTCGATTTCTCGATCGGTCGGGTAGAAAGCACACTTTTTTTGGTTGACCAGTTGGCGATCAATGTAGATTTCGATACTCTTGATGATTAACCCATGTTTTTTACGGATGTCAGAGGATTTGGTGTCTCAAAAGTATGAATTTTGGAAAATACCAGAGGCCGGACGCTTCGAATCGCGAAAAAACGGTGAAAAACGGGGTTTCCGGGGCCCACCGGGCGATCCCGGGCCCTAGGGTCGCCGGCGACCCTGGGCCAAGGTCGCAGGGGTCTGCGACCCTGGGGGGGCTTTTCCCCTTTTTGTCCCGTTTTGTGTCCGTTTTTGCTATTTTTTTATTCTTTTTTCTTCTGTATTTTTCCTTGACATTTTTGACCATTTTTTGGCCTGATTTTCCTGTAGAGAATCTGATGAGAATCCTTGCATTTTATTTTGCAAAGTTTCCAGTTTTCCGAGAAAGCCGAAGACTTTGTCGCGCAGAGCTGCCGATTTTCCGTCAGAAGCTGAAACTGGGTCAAACGATGTCGGAATGTCCTGAAATTTGGGGTGAAGCCTGCTGCGCAATAAATAAGACTAACCATAAGCTTTTATTTGAGTTTTGAAGCTGTTTGGGGTCCTATCACCAGTAGACTTGCTTTTGTCGCGATGAAGATGTCGCGGCTTGATGTGCGGTCAACCGATGTCTGATTGACTTGGAATTTGACAAGGAACCCATTGGAGTCATTTTAAGATGATCCATAGGCTCTGTATTGGAAACCATGGTCCCGGGGAGCTTCGCCACCGAGAGGCCTGATTTGGCTTCCGAGCGTCAAAGTATGGTCAAATGTTGTCGAAATGACCTGAAATTTGACGTGTAGCCCTTTGTAAGCATTTTGAAGCCGTCCATGTGCTCTATCTGATGAGTGATGGCCTTGGTGGTTCTCGCCGCTGAGAGGCTTGATTTAGCTGTTCGAGGGTTGATGTTTGTCGGTTTGACTCGGAACTTGACGTGGAGCATTTTGGATGTATTTTGAGACCATCCATCGGCTCTGATCGAAGATTTGGTGTCTCCGATGCTTTCGCCGCCGGAAGCTCCTTTTCAGCTGCCGGAGAAGCGAAGTTAGGCCAAATGATTTTGAAATGGCCTGAAACTTCTTGTGTACTCCTCTTTTGGCTATCTTGAAGGATCTTGCGGTTTTTGTTTGATTCTGACAAGATTTGATTTTTTGGAAGTAGCATTGCCTATTTATGGCAGGTTGCGACTTCATGTAGCTCTTTGGATCTTGAAGAGGCAAAGTGACATTTTTGGTGTCAACAAGAACACAGTTGAGCAGACAACATATAGAGCAAAAACCAATCAGAAATCACTCTAGCACTAGAAAACCATAATAAACCTGGTCCAAAGAAACAATCTCACTCACAAACTAGATCAAACAAGTTTGTACTAGTTTGTTTGAAACCCTCCAGCTGGTGACTGTAATCTACTGCTTATAGCGATACCCAATTGAGCCCACATCATACATGGGGCTCACCTATGGTGATTGAAACTGTTCATTTGATGACCCACTGGCACTTATAATTATAATGTTGATCTGATTGCAGAATATACTGGGTCAAATAGATTGGGAAATGGAAGAGTGTAACTCAACAAAGATTTTCTTAGAAATCAAACTCAAAAACAGCAAACTAAAGTGATCGGCCATGTTACAAACCCAAATGGCTGCCCAAACAATCATGAGCATTTCATCTCTTTTTTTTCTTTTTCTTTTTTCTTTTTTTTTTTGAATGGCATCAGCATTTCATATTGAGCTCGAAAGAACCAAAAAACGTATTAATGCAACATTACACTCATAATGTTGATTGTATAGAATGTTGAGTTTAAGATGAAAAGGATGAAAATCAAAATTCAATTGCTCAATATCATGCTCTAGTCCTAAACATTCAGGATTTGGGTCTCAAAATCATTTCAACCAATAACACCTTCATTCAACAGTGTGCACTCATAATGCACATTTTTATGTATTTGTATCCAACAGGTTGTAGATAAAATTTAAATGCCCTCCTATGATGGGGAGACTCTGCTAAAAACTTTAAAAATTTTCCTAAATTGGGATCTTCTTTATTCTTGTTATTTATTATTTGCATTGTAGGATGTTGTTAGAAGTCTTCATGAAGCTAATAGATCTCTTGCACAACAAGATCTAAACAATGACCCTGTTGTGAAGGTATTATTCATTGAGTTTTCTTGTTTTTTTTTTTTTGCTTTTGCTTTGAGGTAAAATATGTATTAAGCAGACAAAGAAAGAAGGGCAATGTGCCCCCAAAAACATGAATGGGAGGGAGGCTTACAAAAAATGCCAACCCAAACTATAGCAACAGAAAAGGAAGCTTCAGAAACCAAACCAAACCAAGCCTTTTCCCACTAGGTGGGGTCGGCTATCAAATCCATAAAGAAATCCGATTGAGTATTGTACTGGCTGTCAGCTACCTAACGCACACCCTCCTCCTTTGTCCGGGCTTGGGACCGGCTATGTCAAGGATACCCCAACATAGGAAGAAAAGGAAGCTTCACAAGAGAAAAAAAAAAACATTGGATAGACCAGCACCCTTCTGACACAGGGAGCAGGCTGGACCTATACCAGAGCACATCCAAAATACTGCACAACCACCTGAAACCGCTGGAGACTTTGCCACCATCAGCATCACCACAAGCATGAAGAAAAACAGAGCCAAACAAAACTATAAAATATCCCTTAACCCAAGCAGAATGGGGTGAGAAAGAAGGGCTGAATTCTGGTCTGGAACTGAGGTTGCCATGCATTTCAGACGGTAAAAAATGACAACTTGAGCACGTTGCAGGGAAGGCTCTTTGTTGCAATGCTTAAAGTCGTTTCGTAGCTGCCAGTGTATTGAGTTTTCTTGTTGATCATAAAGATTTACATGCATCAATTTTGAATTTGTCTAAGTATTGACATTATTTTCTTTTACTTCCGCATAGCTCATTGGCCGTGATTCTCGAGGACGTGTTCGTGGCTTAGGCATGGGTATTTCTAAGACTAGTATCAGTTATGGTGCTCCTTATATGAAAGCTTTAGTAGATCATAAATCATCACAGGAAAAGATTGAGAATAAAATGGTACAGTTGATGGAGGAGATTGAGGTGGCTTCCGGAAGGAAATTGATGAGCTTAAACAAAGTCTATCCCAAGGTGGGATGCTGATGTGGTCATCCACCAATCATCTCCATTATTCTCAGGTACAATATTTATTTTCCATGTATTCCAGATTCCTTAGATTAAATAAATATTAGGATTGATGAAGTCCTAACACTATTTATTCCTAATAATTTTGTAGGCTCGTAATGATTCACCACATCAAGAGACACGTACCAACCGAGCAAGTGAACGGATAAAAATGACGATGCGTCGTTTGATGCATTTGGTGCAAAAAGATATGCTTGTATTGCTTATGGGACAGTGATTGGTTCATTGCTTGAGTATCCAGGATGCTATAGGATTGTTGTGGAAGAGATCCTTGATTATTCTACCCAGTTAGTCAATGGAGATAAAGCTTTTGGAGATCTCAATTTGGGTGATATGATTGATTGGCCCATGTATAAGACTTTAGATTAGTTTCATTTCACTTTGTTGCACTTTCGATTTTAGTTTAAAAGATTGTCTTGGAATGACTTCAATTGAAGCATTTGGTTTTTTATTTGTTGGATTGAATTTTAAATGTAGTAAATCTATTTATGCTAATTGATGATTGTTGGTATCTTATGTGTTATTGTTTGTATTTAATGGATGGATGGTTATTTATATTTATTGGATGGATGATTATATGAATTCTATAAATAGGTGATTTTCATTTAAAAAAAAAAGAACAAAACAACAGCTACTAACACTTGATAATTCGAAGAATGTTCCAAATGCTAAATTAAACGACAGTCTTTAAAACTTGATAATTTATGAAAAATATTTTTTTATTAATTATTAATTAAAAAACGACAGTTTTCATAATAAATAACAAGAGCTAATGACACTTGAGAAAAAGACACCTCAAAATACTTGTTTATTCCCATAATTCCACGATAGTTGTGAGCACTTGTTTCCCATAAGCTACACCAATATTAACGATGGCCCAAACGACGGTTTGGACTGTCGTTTGTCCAATTAAACTACATCTCTAAACACTTGGTTTTTGCCCCTTTTGACGTAGTGGAGAAACCTTAACCGGGTGAAAAATCACGGATCCGAACTAGATCAACAATCAAGCACTATGAATATCGCAATTACAAGATACTCACAAATTCCTCCCTAGATATCCCCTACCTAAGGACTGTAGTTACCTCTTATATAGCTTCACGCCTCAACGACTTCACACCGTTGATTGCAATATATTCAAACCAACGCTTGACTCTTTAAATCTTCTACTGAAAAAGATGATCTTCTACTAGGGAAGTATAAGAAGTTGCTTTCTAGATGATCTCTTTAGCACAAGTCTTCAATCAAAAACTCTAGAGAAGTATTCTCTCAATTAGATCTTCCAACTCAGAATAATGAGAGATGTATATCAATATGATAGCCCATGAGTCCTTTCAATAGCCTTTAGGACGTGCTTAAGGTTGCCCAAGAAGATTATAACTAAAACAAGCAATTTGGGCACCATTAGAAATAAATTTCTAATTTTCGTAGAACTCAGTCGCGTCATCCACTCGAGCGAATGGAAGTGCGCTCGAGCGAGCAAGGCTCTGTCTCAGTATCTGGTGGCTTCCTGATTACCTCCGCTCGAGCGTAATCATGGGCGCTCGAGCGAACTCTATTATGGATGATCCGGAAATTCAGCACTTCTACTTCCTCTTAACTTTCTTCATCTAATTCTTACAGTCTTCTAACCTCTAATTCTTGTAGTTTTTCTTCTTTTAATCTTGCCAGACTTCTCACTACTAATTCTGTCATGACTTCTCACTTCTAATCCTTCCAGTCTTCTATCATCAGAGCAGAGACACAATCCTTTGCTAAAATTAAAAATTACAACTCAATGGACCCAGAATTTCACCTAACCCATGAATTAGCCAACACACAAAAACCTAACAGATCATAAGAGGGGATTTTACTAGAAAAATCACCTTAGTTGCAGACTACATTAAAAAGTCCCTCTTAGTTTTCCTCGTACAAAGTGGTCCTTCCGTTTTCTTTTTGTGTAAAACGAGATCTGCGTCGCACGTAAAAAAAAAAAAAAAAAAAAAAAAAAAAAAAAAAAAAAAAAAAAAAAAAACTAGTCCTCCTCCTCTCTTTCCCAAACCCAATGGAGAAGACCGAATGAAAACCTAAAATGAGTTTTTGTAGACTAATCTTCTTTAGTTTGTCACATCCTAATATAAGTTACAAATCAAGTATCAACAGAAAACCTGAAATCTGTTTGTGTAGCCTAATCTTCTCCAGTTTATTACATCCCTAACATAGGGTTTTTTTCTTTTTTTCCCCTAAAAAGAGCACGATAATCGAGAGAAATAAAATTCCATATCGGTTTGGAGATTATGGGTTTTTTTAGATAATAAGAGGATTCCAATGTCCTCTTCTTCTTCATCCCAGATTGGGACCGCTGCAAATCTCCCTAGACCATATTTCTTTTAGTTTCAAAAGAGAAGCCATTTCAAGAAAATAAAAAAAATTCAGATTTGATGAAGCCTAGTCTGAGTTATAAATCCTCATTGGGTTTGGGGAAGAGAGAAGGAAGATGACGGGAAAGTAGTTCTTTTGCGTGTGGAGGGTTTAGGGAGGGTCAATGTCAATGCAAATTCATCTAAAAAAAATTTTGAAGTTCAGTGGGAGGGAAACTAAGAGAGCCTTTTTCTGTGTAGTTTGCATCTAAGGTGAATTTTTTTGGTAAAATGGCCTCTTCATAAAAAAATAAAAAGAGAAAAGAATGGAACAACAAAAAGCAAACCACCCGAATTTTTAGGAGGCGGCCTGACCCACTCCTAGAGAAAACCATCCCAACAAAAGTTCTTAGAGCCTAATACAAAACTTAGTTAAAATATGAGCTGCCTCATTAAGAGTTTTAGGAACAAAGGAAAAACTCAAAATTGTATTACTAGTTGGTCGCATTTTCATTTTTTTAATTTTAGTTTTTTAATTACCTTATTTATTTTGATTTTCTTATTTAGTTATAAATTCTTTATTTTCCTTTCTTATTCTACCACCACCGATATTATCTTTTGTTGGTCATATATTCTTTCTTCTTTCCAAAAATTATTGTGTTTTTCCTAAGAATTGTAAAAGAAGAATATTGGTGTTGAATTATATATATATATATATATATGGCCACCCAGATAGTTTGCAAGCTTATCATATCACTTGGGTGTTTCTTAAATATATTTTTTAAATTTTAATCATAGTAAACATTGAGTCTTTATATTAGAAACCAATTCGACCAGCTGTTACAAATATAAAACTCACTGTAAAAATAAAAAAATAAAAAAAATAAAAAAAATAAAAAAAAAAGAAAACTATAAAATATCTCAAAATTTGATGGAATTTGAGAAAAATTGCATTTGAAGCAAATTTCATTCCTTTTCCAAATCAACTTAAGGGGCTCTTATTTTAGAGTTAACTCCTTATATGTTCTTTTAATAGGTCCAAGCTTAGCATAGGCCTGCTCTGCTAGTCACATGTTATAGTCTCTTATTTAACAATTGAATTTAGCTAAGGGTGGTCTCCTCAAATGTTTTTTAACTTACTTAAAAGAGAAAAGATTGTACTTTAGCGAATAACAAAAGTATACCCATTTATAATACACAAAATAAAAATTACTATACCAATATATAATACACAAAATAAAAAATACTTTGTACATAACTTAGAAAATAAAAGGAAAGACACAAAATCAAGGAAATGAAGGACAACAATCACTTGGAAGCCAACTCATTGTTAGCTTATTGGTGGGGCGCTCACCCTGTACATCTCTAGTTTGCTATGTGCTCACCACGAGGCTGCACAAGCATTGATGGTAAGGGTTCTGGGTTGAGGGTTTGTGCCGGTGCACAAGCATTTATAAGAAGAAAAAAAAGGGCAAAAAAAAAGAAGAGCCAGGACAACCCAATGATTTTGTTGCACATGGATTTGTTTAGATAAAACAAAGAAAGGGTGTCACGTGAAAGGAGACAGATCTCCAAGGATAAAAAAAAAAAAAAAAGACGATGTAGGTGCAAAAAATAACGACCCACAATAATGGGGGGTGCCTTAGAGGACTTACCCGAGTGAGATTAGGGACACCGATGCCTGCGCCTGGAGCCTGAGAAAAGGAAGGAGAAATGCAGGTCAGAGGACCCTGGCCTGGGCGGCGCAGGGCTCTCCGATGCCTAAGTTAGTGTATGAACTAAGCTGAGGGAGGAGATTTTTTGGGGGAGAAGATGGCATACCAGAGTGGTAATGGCGTCCTCCTTTTCTCTGGAGGGGTAGCTGTGTTTATATAGAGGAGGAGGAGGCAAACGGGTTGTTGGCTGTCTTGTCATAGCCCACTTTGTCAGGTACTAGGGAGGCGTGGTCTCATCGTAGCCTGTCTGGTCCCGTCGGAGCCTGTCTTGTCCCGTTAGGCCATATCCTGGCGCTTTGGGAGCTGTGGAGGGCGATCTGTCAGGAGATACGGGATGTCCCCCTTGTCTTGTCGCACGTGCTCTAGCGTGCTCAAGTGTCCAATGGTGGACAGCTGTCAGGCCCTGCCTCGGCTAGTCCTGGCATCCTGACCGAGGTCGGGGAGCCGAGGTCGGAGAGGACCTTGACTTGGTTAGAGCCCTTGCAGAGACGCCGAAATGGAGGACCGGGGAGGAGTCCCTAGCCGAGCTGGAGACGACCTGGCCGAGGTGGAGCTCAGCCGAGCTGGGAGCGTCCTGGCCAAGGTGGAGATGTGCAAGGGGCCGAGATGAGTCTCTGGCCGGAGTGGGGCACTTGGCCGAACTGACGGACGTTGAGACGGGCCTTGCCGAGATGGCCTAGCTGGCGCCGGAGCATGAGATAGAGCATCCGGCCAGTCATCCGGCGAGTTCGGAAATATCCCCACACAGACGAGAAATACAGATCACTTCCCTTTAATGAAATCCGGTCAAAGTTAGCTTGTCCTTGGCCTTGTTGGGAAAGATATGTCTACCTAAAGATTTAGCGAACAGTGATGAGGTTCACACTCTTTGTTTTACTGTTCGCACCAGCCGAAGTCCCAACCACCAGAATTGGGATTTAAGAAGTATCTGTCATCCAATGATGCCCCTCAACTGGGCTGGTTTATATTGGTAAGTGATGCGATGGGAAAGGATGAGATTCGGTGAAGCACAGAGATCCCTTTCATTTCCTTTTCTGTAGGACTTGTACATTTTCTTGCCTTTGACTTTGGTAGGTTTGAGTCGAAGGGGAATGACATGTTAAAAACTTAAAATGGACTCAGGGCCGGCTCTTATGGGTAGGCACCCTAGGCCACTGCCTAGGGCCCCCCATAAGGTAACCAATTTTTAGGGCCCCCAATTACCAAATTAATACCCTAATTACACCCATAATTGCAGGAATTTGAGGAGATTATATTGCCATAAATGCATAAATTGAAAAGAAGAAAAAAAATACCTAAGATGCAGAGAGAAAAAAATTAAGATTCATTCTTCAATCTTCAATCTTCATCAACGAGAAGGAGAACTGGGGCCAACTTCCACTCTTCCAGGCAGCGAGGAGCAGGCGAGGCGCCGGTCCAGGTATGTTAGGGTTTGATTTTTTTTTTTCCTTTTGGCTAGTGGCTACTGTGGCTTCCTGACTTCCTCTAATAGTGTCTGTTTCAAAAAGGAAGAAAACTGGGAAGAATGGAAAGATCATCTTTCAAAGATGCGCAGTGCTACAGAGCCTACAGTACCTTGGACGGTACCTTGGACGGAACTATTTCCATCAATGTTGTTTTCTTTTATTTTTTTTCAAATATGGGACAATGAATGATGATCCAACCCGTCCAAAACATTAATAAGGGAAAACACGGCCCAAGTACCAAATTTCATCCGTTGATCTGGCTCTGATCTCAATATATGTGTAAAAAACCCGAATAACCACACATCTATTTTTCTGAGTTTTTGTGGGGCCCCAAAATCACAATCAAAATCGTCAATCTTCTTTGAAATACTGAAAACGGATATGCATAAAAATTTTAGCCTCAGATTTGGTCAATAGCTACCAAAACTGAAGAAACATCTTACAACTGTTGGATTTCAAATGTGACAACATCACAGTAGATTAAATGGACATTGCACAGTCCATTTGTTACTTTTTCCATTAATTACGGCCCACTAAACAATCATCCAAACCGTTGGATAATTGTATTATTGTAAGAAATAATATGTGATCAAATTTGAACCGTTGATCTATCACGGATATCGAGATATTTTCAAAAAAGTGTGGCCTATTTGATCTAATTTTCTGAAATTTGTGGGTCCCTATTTTAAGATCCGAACCGTCTGCTCTCTTAATAATATTTAGGCCATCTATGGGGTAAAAAATCAGCCTTTAATTCCTTTTGGATATGGAGAAATTTAAGAAAAATTATTTATGATTGGATTTAAAAAGTCTATTTCAATATATTAGTTTGTGTTACCAAAAGCTCTATTTCAAGAAACATCTATTTCAAACATGGCACATTTGAAATAGATCTGTCTTATGTAGATCTGTCTCAATTCAATGAGATTTGCCAAACAGGCCCTAATCCTCTTCAATCTTGAAGAGGTTCAGGACCAGGTTCGTTGAACCTGGGTCAGTACCTCTCAATTCTCATCCTCTGCCTGTCTTATTTTATCATTTGGTGGGTCATCCTGACCCAATTGATTTTTCATTCAAATAATTTCCTATGGCTATATATTAATATATGATGCTAAAATTCTGGTCAATTTTCTTTTTCTTTTTTTTTTTGGTCTCAAATAGTTATACTTTGGCATCATCAAGCCATTGCCAATTTTTCACATCAGTGGGACCCACCAATGATATTATAATTATTATATATGATTGTTGAAATTCTAGATAATCTAGTAAGACTAGTATGGGGCTGGAATGATCTACTTTGGGCTTGAATGAATGTTTTGTATTTAGATCATGAATGAAAGTTTTGGAATGAATTATGAATGTTTTGTAGTGGGGGTGGGGGGCACCAATAATGTTTTGGAATGAATGTTTTGTCCATCAAATTAATACCGTATTGTTGAATTTGTTCGATAATTAAATATTATTGAGTGAGTAATAACATGCAATTTTTTTTATTCAGAACATTGTTCTTTGATTGGTTATTATCATGAAGAATGCTAGAAAATATCTCTCCGGTAGTGATAAGAGAAAGAAGAAGCAAAGACTAGAACAACTCACTAAATCACAGGCTGGTAGCATTCAAAAGTTTTTTCCTAGCAATAGACAAGGAGAGACCCGAGAGAATTGTAATGAAAGTTTGGTCAGTAAAGAAGGTGAAGATATTGTGCCTGGAGAACTTGACGGTATAATAAATATTGAACGTGAAGAAGGATTAAATGATGAAACTGAAATAGTTGTGAATGTTGAACATGAAGAGAGGATTGATGCTGAAATTGAAGAGGAAGTTGATGCTGAAAATGAGTTTGAATGTGATGATTGCTCGAACGAAGAAAACCGATCAAGCTATGAATGAGAATAGAGAATATGGACCGATAAACTTATTTGATCCAGGGAATTGGAATAATGTTGATCAGAAATGCAGAGATTTATTGGTTGAGAAAGGTCCAATAAGACATAATGGTATTGATTTTCCTAAAAATAGTGAAGGCAGACGTTTTTCTACTGTGCATTACGTTCGACATATGGGTAGCGGTTTGAAGCAAGATAGGGAGTGGCTTGTCTATTCATATTCGTTGGATAGGGTGTTTTGCTTTTGTTGCAAGTTATTCAAGCAAAGTGGAAAGACTTCTCAACTAGATAGTGAAGGATGCTCTACATGGCACAATATTAGTCAGAAGCTTAAAGATCATGAGAAAAGTGATGGCCACAAAAGAATCTTGAATAGTTGGTATGAATTGAAAAACAGGTTGAAGAAGAATGAAACAATTGATAAGAGTATTCAAGACCAAATCATTAGAGATAAAGAACATTGGAGACAACTTTTACTAAGGATACTTGCTGTCGTGAAAACTCTATCTAAAAATAATTTGGCATTTCGTGGGGACAATGAGAAGATTTATGAAAAAAATAATGGTATCTTTTTGAGTATTATTGAAATGATTGCGGAGTTTGATCCAATATTGCAAGAGCATGTGCGGCGTATTAAGGCCTCTGAAGTTCATTACCATTACCTTGGTCATAACATTCAGAATGAACTAATTCAAATGTTAGCTGCCGAGGTTAAAAATGTGATTCTTCTGAAAATTCGAGAGGCAAAGTACTTTTCAGTTATTCTTGATTGCACTCCAGATGTAAGCCATGAAGAACAGATGTCACTTGTAATAAGATGTGTAGATGTTTCGACGAATCCAATCAAGATAGAAGAGTTCTTTCTAGAATTTATGAAGGTGGACGACACATCGGGCTTGGGACTCTTTAATGTATTGAAACTTGTATTGAGTACTCTTCAACTAGATATTGGTGATGTGAGAGGACAAGGCTATGACAACGGATCCAATATGAAAGGCAAACACAAAGGTGTACAGAAAAGATTACTCGAAATAAATCCTAGAGCTTTCTATACTCCATGCTATTGCCATAGCCTTAATCTTGCATTGTGTGATATGGCCAATTCTTGTACCAAAGCAATATCTTTTTTTGGTGTGGTGCAACGTGTCTATACATTGTTTTCTTCTTCTACAAAGCGTTGGCAAGTTTTCAAAGACCATGTGAAAAAGGCTCCGAATCTTACTCTAAAGGCATTGTCGGCAACACGTTGGGAAAGTCGGGTGGATAGTGTTAAGGCTATTAGAAGTCAAGCTCGAGAGATAAGAGATGCTTTAATTCACTTGGCTGATAGTAGTGATGATCCGAAGACAAAGAGTGAAGCCGAGTCCCTAGCCATACATGAAATTGAGAATTTTGAGTTCTTGGTCGGCATGATTGTTTGGCACACTATACTGAGTGGTGTTAACATTGTTAGCAAGCTGATGCAGGCAGAAGATATGCAGATGGATGTTGCTATTAGTGAGTTGAAAAGGCTTATTTCTTTCTTTGAAAAGTATAGAGAAACTGGATTTGAAGAAGCAATGATAGAAGCTAAAGAAGTTGCAAGTACTATGGAAATTGAACCTGTTTTCCGTGAAAAGCGTATTATACGTAGAAAAAGACAATTTGATGAGAATGTCGATGAAGAGGTTCCACAATCAGCTGAAGAATCATTCAGAGTTAATTACTTCATTTTCATTATAGACCAAGCTCTTTCTTCACTTAAGAGTAGGTTTGAACAATTTCAAGTATATGAGAAAACTTTCGGGTTTTTGTTTAATTTGGAGAAGTTAAAGTCTGCAGATAGGAATAGCTTAATAGCTTCTTGTGAAAACCTTGCAGAGTTTCTGAAACATGATGGCATCTCTGATATTGATGGGACGGAGTTACTTTTAGAATTGCAAATCTTGAGAGAAGTTTTTACCGGAGGACATAAAGAAGGCAGTTGATGTGCTAACTCATTTGAACTCAAGGGCTAGTTGCTTTCCAAATGCCTGGGTTGCTTACAGAATTTTGTTGACTATACCAGTAACAGTTGCCTCTGCAGAGAGAAGTTTTTCTAAGTTGAAAATGATCAAGTCTTACCTTCGGTCAACCATGTCGCAAGAAAGACTGAATGGACTGGCTATGTTATCCATTGAAAAAGAGTTGGTAGAGAAGATAGATTATACAAATGTAATTACTGATTTTGCAGCGAAAACTGCGAGACGAGTAAATTTTAGATGATTCTTTGTTTTTGTAATTATTTTGACACTAGTTATGTTTTATTTTATCTTACTAGTGGGTTTAAGTTCTATGTTCCTTCTACAAAAAAAAAATTTTTGCGTGTGCTTTTTTTTTTCTAAGATAGGGCCCATTTTTAGGAGCTCGCCTAGGGCCACCCAAACCTCAGAGCCGGCCCTGAATGGACTATAGATCTTGTGGGAATGATGGAATCATGTCATGGCACCAATTTTTCTATCTAGCTAGAAGGGTAATAATGTGTTGGTTGGATTGGGACGGCTAACATGTATTGACTCAACTTTTCATCCATTACTTTTCTTTTCTTTTCTTTTTTTTTTCTTTTTCTTTTTCTAGCCATAGTGGAGATTCGAAGCCACACATACCCACTCACTCACTCACCCATGACCCAATCAACTTACTACAACTTGAGATGCCTTTGGTCCATTCATTTATTTGACTGTAAATATAAGTACCATAGAATCATTTACCAAAAAAAAAAGTACCATGGAGTCCATGTTTTTTAGAATTCATAGCCTTTTTGCATCAAGCACCTTGAATGTGCACTTTGCAAATTAGGAATTTACAATTATTGTACTCGGCAGTGATGTCGTGAGGGAGGGAGCACACAAATCCATGGGGGACAAGAAATTAAGGATTAATCCCTCATCTTTAACTTCAAATTCCCAAAAAGGGGTCATGCTACTTGTGTGGGGATATTTTCACTAAGCCGAGATCAGAGCTAGTCCCGGTATTAAGACAGCTTAATCTTACCTCCGCTCGGCCGAGACGGACCGCGGCTAAAGGGTCGCGGCACTCGCCGAGATGAGCGCCCCCGAGGTTAGGTGGCACGGGACATTGTACACCGACCTCGGCACGGCAGATTTGACAGACGCTAATGGGACTGTTGATAGGATGGAGGCACGTACTAAAGCGTGCCCTGCGACCCATCATTCCTGACAAAACGGTGTATATAGAGCACGTGCGCCCCCAAAGCATGGCTCCAGGCCAGGCCCGATGGGACCTAACCCAAAAGTCAAACCGCCGCCTGACCCAATAAGATTGGCATTTAATGAGGCATGGGTAGGTAAGACAAGCATTTAATGAATTATGGGCTAAGTGGACAGGGCCACTCGAGTGGCCAGCTGTCGCGACCCCGGACCGAAAGGGGAAAGGATTCTAGTCCGGGAAGTCGGGACGGTGGGGTGATGCCGCGCCACGTGCATCTCTTTGGCTAAACCGCACACGGAATTAAAAGAACATTTATCCGTGCACGTGATTTCCCACAGGGTTCCGCGGTGAGGATTATCCTTACACATCATCTCACATATAACCATATCCAATATATTTTCAAGATTGCGGAAGCGTGTAGCAAACCCTAGTAATAACATTCAATTATATAAACAAGACTGATTTATGATTAATCATGACAAGATATCAGAATGAGCAATGATCATAGGCATATTTCCCCAAAAGTAAAGTTAAGTATATTTACAAAATATCAGTTGATTAATGCCCCCAAAATATAACGGTCGACAAAGACCGTACAACCAAAGGAAATCTAAAACAAAGACATCAAGTTCCCAAAGTGTATCGTCCTCAAGGCAAAGCCGAATGTCTACATGACATCATCGGCTTGCCACTCAATCACTCGTTGCGGTTCACCGACCGCCTCCTCTGGCTCCTCCTCAATGGCAATAAGCTCGGGACCTGAGTACCAAAAATAAATGGATCAGACACGACGGTCCTGGCAGGTGGGTGAAAAGATATACAATAAATCAAAACAATGATGCCTTTAGAAACATAGTAAAATTCTAGGTAACCAATGAATTTTCATAAAAGAAAATGTAACATTTAAAAGAATTGCATATGCAAATAAAACATGTAAGGTAACAAGGATTCGAGACTAACAAGGTGGCAACCACACAAAGCTAAATCCTCTCTCACAAAAGTGATAAGAGCACATCGGGACATTGACCTCAGTCACACGAGGTGAGGAGAATCAACGACGTTACCTCAGTCACACGAGGTGAGGAGAAATCAACGATTTTTATATAATAATACATATAATACTCTGCGGGACCACGGTAGCGAACCGGGTATATCGGGGCGAGGCGGGAACCATGCTGCAGCGGGTATAACTGAAGGGGGATATCCAAACCGGTGGATCAAACCGATGAGGTTATCCAAGCTTAGTGGTGCCGACTCATAGGTAACATGCGAAAATCAAAATAAATAAATACACATAACGGGGCGGGAACCCATAGGTACAAAACGTATAAAAGTCGGGACGGGTCTAAACAAATTAACAATATGGTAACACAATGTTCTCGGTTCAAGAGTACTCACAAATCACGATTGAAATCTCAGAATAGGGGATTGATTGAAAATCAAATACAAATAGTTTCCAATATCTTTACAGGCTAACAATGGGTTTCTAGAATTGAATCAGTGCGAATAGGGGTCCCGTATGTCGGATATGATGAAATTTTGGTACTCTTTAAGAGTTAGGGACATTCCGGGTCCTTATATACATTGGTCAATCTAGAAAACCTCATGGAATCTCCATGATGAGGTTCCTCCTTCTTCCGGACTTCATATAACGCCTTACATGACATTGGGGCTCCATATGATACCTCCCCAAGCCTAAAAATAAGTTTCAAACCCTTAGGCATTGACCCATGACAGACAGGCAGTTCGCTCGAGCGGACTGGGAGGTTTCGCTCGGGCGAATAGCTCTCTGTTTGGGGTTCGCTCGAGCGGACTTAAGGTTCGCTCGAGCGGACCTGTTCAGATTATGTTGGCTCGAGCGATCAGATGGGTTGGCTCGAGCCAACGAGGTTCTGTGACGGGTTTCGCTCGAGCGATGTGTCACGGTCGCTCGAGCGAACTGTCCAGAAACTCATTTTCTGAATACAGTCCGTTCCTTCATTTTCTCCTCCTTTCATCCTCCTTCCATCCTCCTTTGGACATCCGTGTACATATACAATTAAGGGTCTCAAACCCTCCTTCTTCCCCATTCAATCCATCATCAACTCCTCCAACAACCACTCCCATAACTCATTCATTTCTCCATCACTTCCACCTCATTCAATGCAAGACATCTCCATAAATGCAAATCCATAAATGATCATAAATGATCTAAAGCAAGACAATAAAACACATATTTTCCAAGAGAACTATTAATAGCCTAACATTATGCATGTTTCCAAAACCATAAAAAAACTCATAAAGATGACTTAGGTAAAAACAATAAATGAGGGTTCAAATCTTTAATAGCAAGAAAACATGAAATTAATCCATTCATCCACTTGCCTTGGGTCCAATTGCAATTCAATTGAGCTCTAATCACCTCTTAGGCCAAAATCAAACACCTATGCACAAAAACCCCCAAATCCAAACCCTAGATTATCAAAATCCAAGTAAAACAAGATGGAATTTTCCAATAATTGAAATAGGGCTACCCTAGGGCTAAACAAACAAGATTATAAAACTTTTAGGAAAATTACTTACAAAGAAGTTCTTCAAAAGCAAGGTGTTATCCAAAGGAAGTCTTGGAGTGGGCGGTTTTTCTTCAAAAATGGTGTCAAGACGAAGGCCTTGAGATGAGGAAGAAGATTATAGCAACTAATTCTCCATTAGCACTAGTTTAGTGGGGGATTGAAGATGAAGAGGCAAGAAAAGGTAAGGGAAAACCCTTAGGGCTGGGGTTTCTCTTCTCCTCTAGGGTTTTTGCCAGAAATGGAAAAAGAAGAAGAAGCTTTCTATATATAGTAAGTGGGAGTGGGGCCCACAACTTAAAGAACTTCTCGGGCTCAAAACAAGGTTTTCGGGGCTTCAAACGAATTCGACGAAGAAGACAAAGTTGATCGGAAAAATTTCTAGTTTCCAAAAAGTATATATTTTGCACATTTTGGTGACATTGAAATCGGTGTCCAGATTTTGGGTAAAAAGACCATTTTGCCCTCAATTAGTGAAAAATCAGGTTTAAGGTCCTCAAATGAAAACGATGTCAACATGAAAGTCGTAGGGATTAATAAGATAAGTGCAATGAGGTTAAAACACGATTCTTGGAAATCATCGGTAAACCCCCAATCTCACACAATTCGTAATAAGAACCCCCAAAGGGTCCCACAAATAAAAAGGCTCTCCAAATTCCCCAAAACTATAATAAAAGCTATTCTAATCCCCAACTAATCCAAAAACCACTAAACACACTTAAACTAAAACACAACTCAAACAACTCTAAACGAGGTCTCTCGGGTCGGGGTCTTACATCCTCCACCCCTTAGGACATTTGGTCCTCCAAATGGGAATTAAAACTCACCTCTGGTAGAAGATGTGGGTACTTCTTCTGAACTTGATCCCGTAATTCCCAAGTTGCTTCTTCCGGTCCATGATTCTCCCAAAGTACCTTGACCCACTGAATAGTCCGAGTTCTCAGTTCTTGTTCCTTGGTGTCAATGATCTGCTTAGGCTTCTCAACATACGTAGCATCTTCTCGGATTTCTAATGGCTCATAACGGAGTATGTGTAGCCTGTCGGGAACGTACTTCTTCAACATAGACACATGGAAAACATTGTGTACGCCGGAAAAGTTCGGGTGGTAAGGCTAACCGGTAAGCCACATCACCAATCCTACTCACAATGTCATACGGTCCAATGTATCTCCTAGATAATTTGCCCTTCTGTCCAAACCTCAAAGTTCCACGAGTAGGTGACACTTTCAAGAAAACCTTATCTCCTTCTTTGAACTGTAAATCCCTTCTGTAAGAGTCTGCATAACTCTTCTGTCTACTCTGAGCCACCTTCAGACGTTCTTGGATCAACTTTACCTTGTCGCTTGTCTCACTAACAATGGTCGGTCCATGGAAACTGCGAGTACCAACTTCTTCCCAACAAACAGGTGTTCTACACCTTCTGCCATACAAAGCCTCAAAAGGTGCCATACCGATACTCGAGTGGAAACTGTTGTTGTAAGCGAACTCACACAACGGTAAGGCTTCATCCCACTGAGTCTTGAAATCTAGCACACAGGCTCGAAGCATATCCTCAAGTGTCTGAATTGTCCTTTTCCGACTGACCATCGGTCTGTGGGTGATAGGCTGTGCTGAACTGTAACTTCGTACCCATAGACTCATGCAATGTCTTCCAAAATCTTGAGACAAATCTGCTGTCTCTATCGGATGTGATGGAAACTGGCTGTCCATGACGACTGACAATCTCTGTGACAAACAACTGTGCCAAAGGTAACATATGCATTTTCTTCCCAGTCTTCATCGGTAGGAAATGAGCTGACTTGGTGAGACGGTCCACTATGACCCAAATAGCATCATTGCCCTTACTAGTCTTTGGTAAACCCGATATGAAAGTCCATGGTAATATGCTCCCATTTCCATTCCGGAATCTCTAATGGTCGTAGTAACCCTGGAGGCTTCTGATGTTCTGCCTTGATCAACTGACATGTCATACAACGAGAGACGAAAGCTGCTATTTCTCTCTTTATGTTATTCCACCAAAATCTGCCCTTCAAATTCTGATACATCTTCGTACTGCCCGGATGTATGGAATACTTGGTATTGTGAGCATCAGACATGATATCATTCCTCAAGTCCTCCAAGTTAGGCACACACAGACGGTCTCGGTAATACAAAACTCCATCCACAACACGAAAATCCGGACGATCTGCTATATGCTCAAAAATCTTAGCCAACTCTGGGTCTTGCAACTGATTCTCTTTGATCTTTTGAATGAACAAGGGTTCTGACACAGACATGTTTGCTAACATGACACCCTCTCTTAGTGGATGAAAATCTACACCCAACTCTTCTAACTGCTGTACCACATAAGTTCCACGAAGACTGGCCATGCTCACTGACTTTCTGCTCAAGGCATCTGCAACTACATTCGCTTTTTCCCGGGTGATACTTGATTGAGAAATCATAGTCTTTAATATATTCCATCCATCTCCTTTGCCTCATGTTCAACTCCTTCTGAGAAAACAAGTACTGTAGACTACGGTGATCGGAGTGAACCTCAAACTTCTCTCCATAGATGTAGTGTCTCCACATCTTCAAAGCTAAAACAACTGCGGCTAACTCGAGATCATGTGTTGCATAGTTCTTCTCATGATCTTTCAACTGCCGTGACCCATATGCAACTACCTTCCCATCTTGCATTAGCACGCATCCAAGTCCAACATTGGAAGCATCGGTAAAAATGGTAAAACCGCCGCTCCCAGATGGCAAAGTGAGGACTGGAGCTGTAGTCAATCTCTTCTTCAGCTCTTGGAAACTAGCCTCACACTTGTCCGTCCAATCATATGGTGCATTCTTCCTTGTCAACTTCGTCAAAGGTGACGCAATCGACGAAAATCCTTGCACAAACCTCCGATAATACCCTGCCAATCCAAGAAAACTCCTGATTTCTGATGCATTCTTCGGTCTATCCCAATTCATGACTGCCTCGATCTTGGACGGGTCTACTGATAATCCTTCCTTGGAGATAATATGACCCAAAAATGTGACTTGGTCCAACCAAAATTCACACTTACTAAGCTTTGCAAACAACTGATTCTCCCTCAATAGCTGGAGTGCTATCCTCAAGTGTTCTTCATGCTCTCCTTTGGTCTTGGAATACACCAAAATATCATCAATAAACACCACTGTAAACTGATCCAAATACTCCGCAAATATTTTGTTCATCAACGCCATGAAAACTGCCGGTGCATTAGTCAAACCAAATGGCATCACTAGAAACTCATAGTGTCCATATCTTGTCCGAAAGGCTGTTTTTGGTACATCTGAATCTCTAACTCTCAACTGATGGTAGCCTGACCTCAAACCAATCTTCGAAAAGTAAGCAGCTCCTTGCAACTGATCAAACAGTTCATCTATCCTTGGCAACGGATATTTGTTTTTGATGGTCGCTTGGTTCAATCTTCTATAGTCAATACACATTCTCATGGAACCATCCTTCTTCCTTACAAACAAAACCGGTGCTCCCCACGGTGACACACTAGGTCTCACAAAACCTTTGTTCAAAAGTTCTTGCAATTGCATCTTCAACTCTCCCAATTCTGCCGGGGCCATTCTGTAAGGTGCGATAGATATCGGAGCAGTCCCCGGTAACAACTCAATAGTGAAGTCTATCTCTCTAATGGGTGGCAATCCTGGTATCTCCTCCGGGAAAACATCCGGAAATTCACAAACAATTGGAATCTCCTCCACCCCTAGGGACCGTTTATCCTCCGTGATAAACGCCAAATAACCCTCACAACCACTTTTTAGAAGCCTATCAGCCTTCAATGCTGACATAAACCCTGCACCAGAACTACTCCTCTCTCCCTGAAACAACACCCCTGCTTGGGTCTCCTCTAACTTAAAAGTTAGGGTTTTATGGAAACAATCCATCGTAGCATGGTATCCTGCTAACCAATCCATCCCTAGGATGACATCAAAATCCTGCATCTCTAATAAAATGAGATCTGCCGGTAATACTACTTCTCCTATCATGACTGGACAACTAGGGTAAAAAGTTCTACAAACACTTCCTTGCCTAGAGGGGTAGTCACCGTCAAAATGAAACTCAACTCTCTAGCACGCATATCAATCAACATAGCAAATTTTGGAGATAGGAATGAGTGAGTAGAGCCAGGGTCAAACAAAACCTTAGCATCAAAACCACAAACGAGAAGTGTACCTTCCACTACATTGCCTTCAGCCTCCGCATCAGCTCTATTGACAGCATAGAGTTGTGCCCTTTGTGGTGGCCTGTTCTGCCCTTAGCTGTTGCCTGCCTTGTGGTGCATTCCTATTCTGATTCTGAGGACGCTGATTCTGATTTTGATTCTGCCCTTGCTGACGGGCTGGTTGTTGTTGTTGTTGTTGTGGCCTAAACTGTTGTTGAGGTGCCTGTTGTTGTAGTGGCCTTGCTTGATTCTGAATCACTAGCGCATTTTGAGGGGGTGCCTGACGCTGTGCTCCTTGTTGCTGCCTGTTATATCTATCAGGCCTTGGACAATCCTTCATTTGGTGGTTCATGGAGCCACATCTAAAGCACGCTCCTGTAATAAAGCGGCAATTGGCGCTCTCATGGTTTTTCCCACAGTGGATACAAACCACTGGATTCTGCACATTCTGCTCCTGCCTTGGCCTTTTGTTCTGATTGTTCCTTTGTTGATAGTTCTGCTGCTGGCCTTGACCCTTTCCTTGGTTCTTGACAATCTTGTTGTGAAAGTTCTCAAATTTGTATGCTCTCTTGACAGCTTCTTCAAAGGTAACGGGTGGTACAAACCCCGGTAGCATCCCTCTCAATAATCGGGTGAAGTCCCTCAAGGAACTTGGTTATCTTCTTCTCCACCGTGTCTATCAACTCTGGGGCATACCTTGACAATCTCTCGAATTTGGTAAGGTATTCGAGGACTGTCATGTTCCCTTGCACAAGTTGTTGAAATTCTGCTGCCTTTTGTCTCTTGACATGTGCAGGTACATATTTCTCTCCAAACTGTCTCTTGAAGCTAGCCCAAGTTTCTGCATCAGCCATTGTCCTGTATTCTGCCTTGACGGGTCTTCCACCAAATATCCGCTAAACCCACAAACATAGAGGCTGCAAGCTGTACACGTTCCACACCGGTACATATGAAGATCTCAAATATGTTTTCGGTGTGCTCAAGCCAATCATCTGCTGCCATTGGATCCTCAGTACCCCAAAAATTCTTTCGGTCCTCGCTTCCTGAACCGCTCATACAACACATTAGGATCATTTCCTCTAACATTCACCGGACCAGGTGGTGCAACTGGGATTGGTTCCGGTCTCCTCTCCAATATCCCTAACAACTGTGCCTGCATTTGAGCTATCTCCCTAGCATGATCCTCGTCTTTCTTAAGCATCTGTTCTTGCAATCTGGTCTGTGTCTCATATGCTTGTGCTTAGAGCCTAGCCTGATTCTCATTTGCCTGGCGTTGTTGGTCAATCATAGCCTGCATCATCTGTTGAAATTGGTTCTGCATATTGTTGTCCTGAAGTTCCTCTGTACTAAGCCCTGCACTCTCGCTGTTACTGGCAATGTGATTACTGTTTGCTGTTCTTTTGCGAGGTGGCATAACGCTGCAAAACAAATTGTTAGCACATATAAACCAAGTACAGGGTGGTCACACATTGCTCACACGATTCTATCTAACGAATCCTCGCCACGTACTTAAGATTTCTAGTTTCTTTTAATTGCCTGAAACATGCCCCGCTCTGATACCAGTCCTGTCGCGACCCCGGACCGAAAGGGGAAAGGATTCTAGTCCGGGAAGTCGGGACGGTGGGGTGATGCCGCGCCACGTGCATCTCTTTGGCTAAACCGCACACGGAATTAAAAGAACATTTATCCGTGCACGTGATTTCCCACAGGGTCCGCGGTGAGGATTATCCTTACACATCATCTCACATATAACCATATCCAATATATTTTCAAGATTGCGGAAGCGTGTAGCAAACCCTAGTAATAACATTCAATTCTATAAACAAGACTGATTTATGATAATCATGACAAGATATCAGAATGAGCAATGATCATAGGCATATTTCCCCAAAAGTAAAGTTAGTATATTTACAAATATCAGTTGATTAATGCCCCCAAAATATAACGGTCGACAAAGACCGTACAACCAAAGGAAATCTAAACAAAGACATCAAGTTCCCAAAGTGTATCGTCCTCAAGGCAAAGCCGAATGTCTACATGACATCATCGGCTTGCCACTCAATCACTCGTTGCGGTTCACCGACCGCCTCCTCTGGCTCCTCCTCAATGGCAATAAGCTCGGGACCTGAGTACCAAAATAAATGGATCAGACACGACGGTCTGGCAGGTGGGTGAAAAGATATACAATAAATCAAAACAATGATGCCTTTAGAAACATAGTAAAATTCTAGGTAACCAATGAATTTTCATAAAGAAAATGTAACATTAAAAGAAATTGCATATGCAAATAAAACATGTAAGGTAACAAGGATTCGAGACTAACAAGGTGGCAACCACACAAAGCTAAATCCTCTCTCACAAAAGTGATAAGAGCACATCGGGACATTGACCTCAGTCACACGAGGTGAGGAGAATCAACGACGTTAACCTCAGTCACACGAGGTGAGGAGAATCAACGATTTTTATATAATTAAATACATATAATACTCTGCGGGACCACGGTAGCGAACCGGGTATATCGGGCGAGGCGGGAACCATGCTGCAAGCGGGTATAACTGAAGGGGGATATCCAAACCGGTGGATCAAACCGATGAGGTTATCCAAGCTTAGTGGTGCCGACTCATAGGTAACATGCGAAAATCAAAATAAATAAAATACACATAACGGGGCGGGAACCCATAGGTACAAAACGTATAAAAGTCGGGACGGGTCTAAACAAATTAACAATATGGTAACACAATGTTCTCGGTTCAAGAGTACTCACAAATCACGATTGAAATCTCAGAATAGGGATTGATTGAAAATCAAATACAAATAGTTTCCAATATCTTTACAGGCTAACAATGGGTTTCTAGAATTGAATCAGTGCGAATAGGGTCCCGTATGTCGGATATGATGAAATTTTGGTACTCTTTAAGAGTTAGGGACATTCCGGGTCCTTATATACATTGGTCAATCTAGAAAACCTCATGGAATCTCCATGATGAGTTCCTCCTTCTTCCGGACTTCATATAACGCCTTACATGACATTGGGGCTCCATATGATACCTCCCCAAGCCTAAAAATAAGTTTCAAACCCTTAGGCATTGACCCATGACAGACAGGCAGTTCGCTCGAGCGGACTGGGAGGTTCGCTCGGGCGAATAGCTCTCTGTTTGGGGTTCGCTCGAGCGGACTTAAGGTTCGCTCGAGCGGACCTGTTCAGATTATGTTGGCTCGAGCGATCAGAGGGGTTGGCTCGAGCCAACGAGGTTCTGTGACGGGTTCGCTCGAGCGATGTGTCACGGTCGCTCGAGCGAACTGTCCAGAAACTCATTTTCTGAATACAGTCCGTTCCTTCATTTCTCCTCCTTTCATCCTCCCTTCCATCCTCCTTTGGACATCCGTGTACATATACAATTAAGGGTCTCAAACCCTCCTTCTTCCCATTCAATCCATCATCAACTCCTCCAACAACCACTCCCATAACTCATTCATTTCTCCATCACTTCCACCTCATTCAATGCAAGACATCTCCATAAATGCAAATCCATAAATGATCATAAATGATCTAAAAGCAAGACAATAAAACACATATTTTCCAAGAGAACTATTAATAGCCTAACATTATGCATGTTTCCAAAACCATAAAAAAACTCATAAAGATGACTTAGGTAAAAAACAATAAATGAGGGTTCAAATCTTAATAGCAAGGAAAACATGAAATTAATCCATTCATCCACTTGCCTTGGGTCCAATTGCAATTCAATTGAGCTCTAATCACCTCTTAGGCCAAAATCAAACACCTATGCACAAAAACCCCCAAATCCAAACCCTAGATTATCAAAATCCAAGTAAAACAAGATGGAATTTTCCAATAATTGAAATAGGGCTACCCTAGTCCCTAGGGTTAAACAAACAAGATTATAAAACTTTTAGGAAAATTACTTACAAAGAAGTTCTTCAAAAGCAAGGTGTTATCCAAAGGAAGTCTTGGAGTGGGCGGTTTTTCTTCAAAAATGGTGTCAAGACGAAGGCCTTGAGATGAGGAAGAAGATTATAGCAACTAATTCTCCATTAGCACTAGTTTAGTGGGGGATTGAAGATGAAGAGGCAAGAAAAGGTAAGGGAAAACCCTTAGGGCTGGGGTTTCTCTTCTCCTCTAGGGTTTTTGCCAGAATGGGGAAAAAGAAGAAGAAGCTTTCTATATTATAGTAAGTGGGAGTGGGGCCCACAACTTAAAGAACTTCTCGGCTCAAAACAAGGTTTTCGGGCTTCAAACGAATTTCGACGAAGAAGACAAAGTTGATCGGAAAAAATTTCTAGTTTCCAAAAGTATATATTTTGCACATTTTGGTGACATTGAAATTGGTGTCCAGATTTTGGGTAAAAAAGACCATTTTGCCCTCAATTAGTGAAAAATCAGGTTTAAGGTCCTCAAATGAAAACGATGTCAACATGAAAGTCGTAGGGATTAATAAGATAAGTGCAATGAGGTTAAAACACGATTCTTGAAATCATCGGTAAACCCCCAATCTCACACAATTCGTAATAAGAACCCCCAAAGGGTCCCA
Organism: Litsea cubeba; assembly: GCA_012931725.1. Lineage (NCBI taxonomy): Eukaryota > Viridiplantae > Streptophyta > Magnoliopsida > Laurales > Lauraceae > Litsea > Litsea cubeba. The sequence goes on from CM022946.1 coordinate 120,004,700, forward strand.
CAAATAAAAAGGCTCTCCAAATTCCCCAAAACTATAATAAAAGCTATTCTAATCCCCAAACTAATCCAAAACCCACTAAACACACTTAAACTAAAACACAACTCAAACAACTCTAAACGAGGTCTCTCGGGTCGGGGTCTTACACCAGCCCATCTTGGAACTCACCCACGCATAGACATCTCCATCTCCTATAAATAGCATCTCCATCTCCATTCTAAAGTACGCAACCCATAACACATAGACTTACTCTGCTATTTTCTCTCCATCTTCCCTTATTCAGTCCTGAACTGACTTAAGCATCGGAGAGCCTTGCGCTGCCCACAGCCAGGGTCCTCTGACGTGTTTTCTCTCTTCCTCTTCAGGTTTAACCGGAGCCACGATCATCTTCATCTAAACCACTCAAGACAGGGATCATAATCCCTGATCCAAAGCCCGTAATTTTTAGGCACTTACA
>CM022946.1:120005253-120075457 GCA_012931725.1 Litsea cubeba
CGTAATTCTCTACCCGGGAGTCCAATTTGCTTAGCATCAGTTCCTACAGGTCTCTCTACCCTCGAGCGAAGTGCTCGTTCCAGTTTCCGAATTTTCCGGGGAACGTTTCCCATTCCAGACCCCCGGCGGGCCATTTTCTAGCCTAAGTGTTGGAAAACCACGTGTTTCGTCATAATTCTCTAACCGAGAGTTCTATTTGCGTAGCGTCAGCTCCTATAGGTCTCTACCTCGAGCGAAGTGCTCGTGCCGGTTTCCAAATTTTCCCGGGACCTTTACCCGTTCCGGACGCCCGGCGGGTTGTTTTCTAGCCTAAGTATTGGAAAATCACATGTTTCTTCGTAATTCTCTAACCGGGAGTCCGATTTGCATAGCGTCAGCTCCTATAGGTCTCTCTACCCTCGACGAAGTGCTCGTGCCAATTTCTGAATTTTCCGGGGACCGTATCCGGTTCCGGACCCTCGGCGGGCTGTTTTCTAGCCAAGTGTTGGAAAATCACATGTTTTCGTCGTAATTCTCTACCCGGGAGTCCAATTTGCGTAGCATCAGTTCCTACAGGTCTCTCTACCCTCGAGCGAGGTGGTAATGCCGGTTTTCGAATTTTTCGGGGAACGTTTCCCATTCCGGACCCCCGGCGGTCCATTTTCTAGCCTAAGTGTTGGAAAACCACATGTTTCGTCGTAATTCTCTAACCGGGAGTTCTATTTGCATAGCGTCAGCTCCTACAGGTCTCTCTTCCCTCGAACGAAGTTCTCGTGCCGGTTTCCAAATTTTCCCGGGACCGTTACCCGTTCCGGACCCTCGGCGGGCCGTTTTCTAGCCTAAGTGTTGGAAAATCACATGTTTTCGTCGTAATTCTCTTCCCGGGAGTCCAATTTGCGTAGCATCAGTTCCGACAAGTCTCTATACCCTCGAGCGAAGTGCTCGTGCCGGTTTCCGAATTTTTCGGGAAGCGTATCTAGTTCCAGAACCCTAACGGGCTGTTTTCTAGCCTAAGTGTTGGAAAATCACATGTTTCTTCGTAATTCTCTAACCGGGAGTTCTATTTGCATAGCATCAGCTCCTACAGGTCTCTCTACCCTCGATCGAAGTGCTCGTGCCGGTTTCCGAATTTTCCCGGGAACGATTCCCGTTCCGGACCCCCGGCGGGCCATTTTCTAGCCTAAGTGTTGGAAAATCACATGTTTCGTCGTAATTCTCTAACTGGGAGTCCTATTTACATATCGTTAGTTCTTACAGGTCTCTCTACCCTCGAGTGAAGTGCTCGTGCCGGTTTCCAAATTTTCCCGGGACCGTTACCCGTTCCGGACCCCCGGCGAGCCGTTTTCTAGCCTAAGTGTTGGAAAATCACATGTTTCATCGTAATTCTCTAACCGGGAGTCCTATTTTCGTAGCGTCAGTTCCTACAGGTCTCTCTACCCTCGAGCGAAGTGCTCGTGCCAGTTTCCAAAATTTACGGGGACCGTATCCGGTTCCGGACCCTCGGCGGGCCGTTTTCTAGCCTAAGTGTTGCAAAATCATATGTTTTCGTCGTAATTCTCTACCAGGGAGTCCAATTTGCGTAGCATCAGTTCCTACAGGTCTCTCTACCCTCGAGCGAAGTACTCAAGCCGGTTTCCAAATTTTTCGGGGAACGTTCCCATTCCGGACCCCCGGCGGGGCATTTTCTAGCCTAAGTGTTGGAAAACCCACATGTTCGTCGTAATTTTCTAACCGGGAGTTCTATTTGCATAGCGTCAGCTCCTACAGGTCTCTCTACCCTCGAGCGAAGTGCTCGTGCCGGTTTCCAAATTCTCCCGGGACCGTTACCCGTTCCGGACCCCCGGCGGGCCGTTTTCTAGCCTAAGTGTTGGAAAATCACATGTTTTGTCGTAATTCTCTAACCGGGAGTCCTATTTTTGTAGCGTCAGTTCCTACAGGTCTCTCTACCCTCGAGCGAAGTGCTCGTGGCATTTTCCGAATTTTTCGGGGACCGTATCCGGTTCCGGACCCTCGGCGGGCCGTTTTCTAGCCTAAGTGTTGGAAAATCACATGTTTTCATCGTAATTCTCTACTCGAGAGTCCAATTTGTGTAGCATCAGTTCCTACAGGTCTCTCTACCCTCGAGCGAAGTGGTCATGCCGGTTTCCGAATTTTCCGTGGAACGTTTCCCATTCCGGACCACCGGCGGGCCATTTTCTAGCCTAATTGTTGGAAAACCACATGTTTCGTCGTAATTCTCTAACCGGGAGTTCTATTTGCGTAGCGTCAGCTCCTACAGGTCTCTCTTCCCTCGAGCGAAGTGCTCGTGCTGGTTTCCAAATTTTCCCGGGACCGTTACCCGTTCCGGATCCCCGGCGAGCCGTTTTCTAGCCTAAGTGTTGGAAAATCACATGTTTCTTCGTAATTCTATAACCGGGAGTCCGATTTGCGTAGCGTCAGCTCCTATAGGTCTCTCCACCCTCGAGCGAAGTGCTCCTGCCGGTTTCTGAATTTTCCCGGGTACGATTACCGTTCCGGACCCTCGACGGGCCGTTTTCTAGCCTAAGTGTTGGAAAATCACATGTTTCGTCGTAATTCTCTACCCGGGAGTCCTATTTGCGTAGCGTCAGTTCCTACAGGTCTGTCTACACTCGAGCAAAGTGCTCGTGCCGGTTTCCGAATTTTTTGGGGACCGTATCCGGTTCCAGACCCCCAATAGGCCGTTTTCTAGCCTAAGTGTTGGAAAATCACATGTTTCTTCGTAATTCTCTAACCGGGAGTCCTATTCGCGTAGCATCAGCTCCTACAGGTCTCTCTACCCACGATCGAAGTGCTCGTGCAAGTTTCCGAGTTTTCCCGGGAAAGATTCCCGTTGCGGATCCCCGGCGGGCCGTTTTCTAGCCTAATTGTTGGCAAATCACATGTTTCGTCGTAATTCTCTAACCGGGAGTCCTATTTACGTAGCGTCAGTTCCTACAGGTCTCTCTACCCTCGAGCGAACTGCTCGTGCCAGTTTCCGAATTTTCCGGGGACCGTAACCGGTTCCGGACCCTCGGCGGGCCGTTTTCCAGCCTAAGTGTTGGAAAACCACATATTTCGTCGTAATTCTCTAACCGGGAGTTCTATTTGCGTAGCGTCAGCTCCTACAGGTATCTCTACCCTCGAGCGGAGTGCTCGTGCCGGATTCCAAATTTTCCCGGGACCGTTATCCGTTCCAGACCCCCGCGGGCCGTTTTCTAGCCTAAGTGTTGGAAAATCACATGTTTCTTCGTAATTCTCTAACCGGGAGTCCGATTTGCGTAGCGTCAGCTCCTATAGGTCTCATCACCCTCGAGCGAAGTGCTCCTGCCGGATTCCGAATTTTCCCAGGAACGATTCCCGTTCCGGACCCCCCGTGGGCCGTTTTCTAGCCTAAGTGTTGGAAAATCACATGTTTCGTCGTAATTCTCTAACCGGGAGTCCAATTAGCGTAGCGTCAGTTCCTATAGGTCTCTCTACCCTCGAGCGAAGTGCTCGTGCCGGTTTCCGAATTTTTCGGGGACCGTATCCGGTTCCGCACCCTCGGAAGGCCGTTTTCTAGCCTAAGTGTTGGAAAATCACATGTTTCGTCGTAATTCTCTAGCAGGGAGTCCAATTTGCGTAGAATCAGTTCCTACAGGTCTCTCGACCCTCGAGCGAAGTGCTCGTGCTGGTTTCCGAATTTTCCAGGGAACGATTCCCGATCCGGACCCCCGACGGGCCGTTTTCTAGCCTAAGTGTTGGAAAACCACATGTTTCGTCGTAATTCTCTAACCGGGAGTTCTATTTGCGTAGCGTCAGCTCCTACAGGTCTCTCTTCCTTCGAGCGAAGTGCTCGTGCCGGTTTCCAAATTTTCCCGGGACCGTTATCCGTTCCGGTCCCCCGGCGGGCCGTTTTCTAGCCTAAGTGTTGGAAAATCACATGTTTCGTCGTAATTCTCTAACCGGGAGTCCTATTTGCGTAGCGTCCGTTCCTACAAGTCTCTCCACCCTCGAGCGAAGTGCTCGTGCCGGTTTCCGAATTTTCCGAGGGACCGTATCTGGTTCCGGACCCTCGGCGGGCCGTTTTCTAGCCTAAGTGTTGGAAAATCACATGTTTTCGTTGTAATTCTCTACCCGGGAGTCCAATTTGCGTAGCATCAGTTCCTACAGGTCTCTCTACCCTCGAGCGAAGTGCTCATGCCGGTTTCCGAATTTTCCGGGGAACGTTTCCCATTCCGGACCCCCGGCGGGCCATTTTCTAGCCTAAGTGTTGGAAAACCACATGTTTCGTCGAAATTCTCTAACCGGGAGTTCTATTTGCGTAGCGTCAGCTCCAACAGGTCTCTCTTCCCTCGAGCGAAGTGCTCGTGCCGGTTTCCAAATTTTCCCGGGACCGTTACCTGTTCCGGACCCCCCGCGGGCCGTTTTCTAGCCTAAGTGTTGGAAAATCACATGTTTCGTCGTAATTCTCTAATCAGGAGTCCAATTTGCGTAGCGTCAGTTCCTACAGGTCTCTCTACCCTCGAGCGAAGTGCTCCTGCCGGTTTTCGAATTTTTCGGGGACCGTATCCGGTTCCAGACCCCCAACGGGCCGTTTTCTAGCCTAAGTGTTGGAAAATCACATGTTTCTTCGTACTCTAACCGGGAGTCCTATTTGCATAGCATCAGCTCCTACAGGTCTCTCTACCCTCGAGCGAAGTGCTCATGCCGGTTTCCGAATTTTCCCGGGAACGATTCCCGATCCGGACCCCCGGGGGGCCGTTTTCTAGCCTAAGTGTTGGAAAATCACATGTTTCGTTGTAATTCTCTAACCGAGAGTCCTATTTACGTAGCGTCAGTTCCTACAGGTCTCTCTACCCTCGAGCGAAGTGCTCGTGCCCGTTTCCGAATTTTTCGGGGACCGTATCCGGTTCCGGACCCTCGGCGGGCCGTTTTCTAGCCTAAGTGTTGGAAAATCACATGTTTTCGTCGTAATTCTATACCCGGGAGTCCAATTTGCGTAGCATCAGTTCCTACAGGTCTCTCTACCCTCGAGCGAAGTGCTCGTGCCGGTTTCCGAATTTTCCGGGGAACGTTTCCCATTCCGGACCCCCGGCGGGCCATTTTCTAGCCTAAGTGTTGGAAAACCACATGTTTCATCGTAATTCTCTAACCGGGAGTTCTATTTGCGTAGCGTCAGCTCCTACAGGTCTCTCTACCCTCGAGCGAAGTGCTCGTGCCAGTTTCCAAATTTTCTCGGGACCGTTACCCATTCCGGACCCCCGGCGGGCCGTTTTCTAGCCTAAGTGTTGGAAAATCACATGTTTCGTCGTAATTCTCTAACCGGGAGTCCTATTTACGTAGCGTCAGTTCCTACAGGTCTCTCTACCCTCGAGCGAAGTGCTCGTGCCAGTTTCTGAATTTTCCGGGGACCGTATCCGGTTCCGGACCCTCGGCGGGCCGTTTTCTAGCCTAAGTGTTGGAAAATCACATGTTTTCATCGTAATTCTCTACCCGGGAGTCCAATTTGCGTAGCATCAGTTCCTACAGGTCTCTCTACCCTCGAGCGAAGTGCTCATGCCGGTTTCCGAATTTTCCGGGGAACGTTTCCCATTCCGGATCCCCGGCGGGCCATTTTCTAGCCTAAGTGTTGGAAAACCACATGTTTCGTCGTAATTCTCTAACCGGGAGTTTCATTTGCGTAGCGTCAGCTCCAACAGGTCTCTCTTCCCTCGAGCGAAGTGCTCGTGCCGGCTTCCAAATTTTCCCGGGAACGTTACCCCTTCCGGACCCTCGGCGGGCCGTTTTCTAGCCTAAGTGTTGGAAAATCACATGTTTCTTCGTAATTCTCTAACCGGGAGTCCGATTTGCGTAGCGTCAGCTCCTATAGGTCTCTCCACCCTCGAGCGAAGTGCTCCTGCCGGTTTCCGAATTTTCCCGGGAACGATTCCCGTTCCGGACCCCCGGCGGGCCGTTTTCTAGCCTAAGTGTTGGAAAATCACATGTTTCGTCGTAATTCTCTAACCGGGAGTCCTATTTACGTAGCATCAGTTCCTACAGGCCTCTCTACCCTCGAGCGAAGTGCTCCTGCAAGTTTCCGAATTTTCCGGGGACCGTATCCGGTTCCTGACCCTCGGCGGGCCGTTTTCTAGCCTAAGTGTTGGAAAATCATATGTTTTCATCGTAATTCTCTACCAGGGAGTCCGATTTGCGTAGCATCAGTTCCTACAGGTCTCTCTACCCTCGAGCGAAGTGCTCAAGCCGGTTTCCAAATTTTTCGGGGAACGTTTCCCATTCCGGACCCGCGGCGGGCCATTTTCTAGCCTAAGTGTTGGAAAACCACATGTTTCGTCGTAATTCTCTAACCGGGAGTTCTATTTGCGTAGCGTCAGCTCCAACAGGTCTCTCTTCCCTCGAGCGAAGTGCTCGTGCCGGTTTCCAAATTTTCCCGGGACCGTTACCCGTTCCGGACCCCCGGCGGGCCGTTTTCTAGCCTAAGTGTTGGAAAATCACATGTTTCTTCGTAATTCTCTAACCGGGAGTCCGATTTGCGTAGCGTCAGCTCCTATAGGTCTCTCCACCCTCGAGCGAAGTGCTCCTACCGGTTTTCGAATTTTCCCGGGAACGAATCCCGTTCCGGACCCTGGGCGGGCCGTTTTCTAGCCTAAGTGTTGGAAAATCATATGTTTTGATCGTAATTCTCTACCCGGGAGTCCAATTTGCGTAGCATCAGTTCCTACAGGTCTCTCTACCCTCGAGCAAAGTGCTCATGCCGGTTTCCGATTTTTCCGGGGAACGTTTCTCATTCCGGACACCCGGCGGGCCATTTTGTAGCCTAAGTGTTGGAAAACCACATGTTTCGTCGTAATTCTCTAACCGGGAGTTCTATTCGCGTAGCGTCAGCTCCTACAGGTCTCTCTACACTCTAGCGAAGTGCTCGTGCCGGTTTCAAAATTTTCCCGGGACCGTTACCCGTTCCGGACCCCCCGCGGGCCGTTTTCTAGCCTAAGTGTTGGAAAATCACATGTTTCGTCGTAATTCTCTAACCGGGAGTCCTATTTACGTAGCGTCAGTTCCTACAGGTCTCTCTACCCTCGAGCGAAGTACTCGTGCCGGTTTCCAAATTTTTCGGGGACCGTATCCGGTTCCGGACCCCCGGCGGGCCGTTTTCTAGCCTAAGTGTTGGAAAATCACAAGTTTTCGTCGTAATTCTCTACCCGGGAGTCCAATTTGCGTAGCATCAGTTCCTACAGGTCTCTCTACCCTCGAGCGAAAGTGCTCATGCCGATTTCCAAATTTTCAGGGGAACGTTTCCCATTCCGGACCCCTTGCGGGCCATTTTCTAGCCTAAGTGTTGGAAAACCATATGTTTCGTCATAATTCTCTAACCGGGAGTTCTATTTGCATAGCGTCAGCTCCTACAGGTCTCTCTTCCTTCGAGCGAAGTGCTCGTGCCGGTTTTCAAATTTTCCCGGGACCGTTACCCGTTCCGGACCCCCGGCGGGCCGTTTTCTAGCCTAAGTGTTGGAAAATCACATGTTTCGTCGTAATTCTCTAACCGTGAGTCCTATTTGCGTAGCGTCAGTTCCTACAGGTCTCTCCACCCTCGAGCGAAGTGCTCGTACCGGTTTCCAAATTTTTTCGGGACCGTATCCGGTTCCGGACCCTCGGTGGGCCGTTTTCTAGCCTAAGTGTTGGAAAATCACATGTTTGCGTCGCAGTTCTCTACCCGGGAGTCCAATTTGCGTAGCATCTGTTCCTACAGGTCTCTCTACCCTCGAGCGAAGTGCTCATGCCGGTTTCCTAATTTTTCGGGGAACATTTCCCATTCCGGACCCCCGGCGGGCCATTTTCTAGCCTAAGTGTTGGAAAACCACATGTTTCATCGTAATTCTCTAACCGGGAGTTCTATTTGCGTAGCGTCAGCTCCTACAGGTCTCTCTTCCCTCGAGCGAAGTGCTCGTGCCGGTTGCCAAATTTTCCCGGGACCGTTACCCGTTCCGGACCCCCGGCGGGCCGTTTTCTAGCCTAAGTGTTTGAAAAACACATGTTTCGTCGTTATTCTCTAACCGGGAGTCCTATTTGCGTAGCGTCAGTTCCTACAGGTCTCTCTACCCTCGAGCGAAGTGCTCCTGCCGGTTTTCAAATTTTTCGGGGACCGTATCCGGCTAAGTGTTGGAAAATCACATGTTTCTTCGTAATTCTCTAACCGGGAGTCCTATTTGCATAGCATCAGCTCCTACAGGTCTCTCTACCCTCGAGCGAAGTGCTCGTGCCAGTTTCCGAATTTTCCCGGGAGCGATTCCCGTTCCGGACCCCCGGCGCGCCGTTTTCTACCCTAATTATTGGAAAATCACATGTTTGGTTGTAATTCTCTAACCGGGAGTCCTATTTACGTAGCGTCAGTTCCTACAGGTCTCTCTACCCTCGAGCGAAGTGCTCGCACAAGTTTCCGAATTTTTCGGGGACCGTATCTGGTTCCGAACCCTCGGCGGGCCGTTTTCTAGCCTAAGTGTCGGAAAATCACATGTTTTTGTCGTAATTCTATACCCGGGAGTCCAATTTGCGTAGCATCAGTTCCTACAGGTCTTTCTACCCTCGAGCGAAGTGCTCGGGCCGGTTTCCGAATTTTCCGGGTAACGTTTCCCATTCCGGACCCCTGGCGGGCTATTTTCTAGCCTAAGTGTTGGAAAACAACATGTTTCGTCCTAATTCTCTAACCGGGAGTTCTATTTGCGTAGCGTCAGCTCCTACAGGTCTCTCTTCCCTCGAGCGAAGTGCTCGTGCCGGTTTCCAAATTTTCCCGGGACCGTTACCCGTTCCGGACCCCCGGCGGGCCGTTTTCTAGCCTAAGTGTTGGAAAATCACATGTTTCGTCGTAATTCTCTAACCGGGAGTCCTATTTGCGTAGCGTCAGTTCCTACAGGTCTCTCTACCCTCGAGCGAAGTGCTCGTGCCGGTTTTCGAATTTTTCGGGGACCGTATCCGGTTCCAGACCCCCAACGGGCCGTTTTCTAGCCTAAGTGTTGGAAAATCACATGTTTCTTCGTAATTCTCTAACCGGGAGTCCTATTTGCATAGCATCAGCTCCTACAGGTCTCTCTACCCTCGAGCGAAGTGCTCGTGCCGGTTTCCGAATTTTCCCGGGAACGATTCCCGTTCCGGACCTCCGGCGGGCCGTTTCCTAGCCTAAGTGTTGGAAAATCACTTGTTTCGTTGTAATTCTCTAACCGGGAGTCCTATTTACGTAGCGTCAGTTCCTACTCGTCTCTCTACCCTCGAGCGAAGTGCTCGTGCCAGTTTCCCAATTTTTCGGGGACCGTATCTGGTTCCGGACCCTCGGCGGGCCGTTTTCTAGCCTAAGTGTTGGAAAATCACATGTTTTCATCGTAATTCTCTACCCGGGAGTCCAATTTGCGTAGCATCAGTTCCTACAGGTCTTTCTACCCTCAAGCGAAGTGCTCGTGCCGGTTTCCGAATTTTCCGGGTAAGGTTTCCCATTCTGGACCCCCGGCGGGCCATTTTCTAGCCTAAGTGTTGGAAAACCACATGTTTTGTCGTAATTCTCTAACCGGGAGTTCTATTTGCGTAGCGTCAACTCCTACAGGTCTCTCTTCCCTCGAGCGAAGTGCTCGTGCCGGTTTCCAAATTTTCCCAGGACCGTTACCCGTTCCGGACCTCCGGCGGGCCGTTTTCTAGCCTAAGTGTTGGAAAATCACATGGTTCGTAGTAATTCTCTAACCGGGAGTCCTATTTGCGTAGCGTCAGTTCCTACAGGTCTCTCTACCCTCGAGCGAAGTGCTCGTGCCGGTTTTCGATTTTTTCGGGGACTGTATCCGGTTCCAGACCCCCAACGGGCCGTTTTCTAGCCTAAGTGTTGGAAAATCACATGTTTCTTCGTAATTCTCTAACCGGGAGTCCTATTTGCATAGCATCAGCTCCTACAGGTCTCTCTACCCTCGAGCGAAGTGCTCGTGCCGGTTTCCGAATTTTCCCGGGAACAATTCCCGTTCCGGACCCCCGGCGGGCCGTTTTCTAGCCTAAGTGTTGGAAAATCACATGTTTCGTCGTAATTCTCTAACCGGGAGTCCTATTAACGTAGCGCCAGTTCCTACAGGTCTCTCTACCCTCGAGCGAAGTACTCGTGCCAGTTTTTCAAATTTTTCGGGGAGCGTATCCGGTTCCGGACCCTCGATGGGCCATTTTCTAGCCTAAGTGTTGGAAAATCACATGTTTTCGTCGTAATTCTCTACCCGGGAGTCCAATTTGCGTAGCATCAGTTCCTACAGGTCTCTCTACCCTCGAGCGAAGTGCTCATGCCGGTTTCCGAATTTTCCGGGGAACGTTTCCCATTCCGGACCCCCGGCGGGCCATTTTCTAGCCTAAGTGTTGGAAAACCACATGTTTCGTCGTAATTCTCTAACCGGGAGTTCTATTTGCGTAGCGTCAGCTCCTATAGGTCTCTCTTCCCTCGAGCGAAGTGCTCGTGCCGATTTCCAAATTTTCCCGGGACCTTTACCCGTTCCGGACCCTCGGCGGGCCGTTTTCTAGCCTAAGTGTTGGAAAATCACATGTTTCTTCGTAATTCTCTAACCGGGAGTCCGATTTGCGTAGCGTCAGCTCCTATAGGTCTCTCCACCCTCGAGCTCAGTGCTCATGCCGGTTTCCGAATTTTCTCTGGAACGATTCCCGTTCGGACCCCCGGCGGGCCGTTTTCTAGCCTAAGTGTTGGAAAATCACATGTTTCGTCGTAATTCTCTAACCGAGAGTCCTATTTACGTAGCGTCAGTTCCTACAGGTCTCTCTACCCTCGAGCGAAGTGCTCGTGCCAGTTTCCGAATTTTCCGGGGACCGTATCCGGTTCCGGACCCTCGGCGGGCCGTTTTCTAGCCTAAGTGTTGGAAAATCACATGTTTTCGTCGTAATTCTCTACCCGGGAGTCCAATTTGCGTAGCATCAGTTCCTACAGGTCTCTCTACCCTCGAGCGAAGTGCTCAAGCCCCGTAGCCATACAAATGGGACCGGCAGATAGAAACCGTTGCCATGGTCGGTACAGACAGAATCCAAGCTGTAGCTGGCAGACAAATTGAAGATCCCAAGCCGGGTGATCAGCCCGACCAGGTGACCTAGGCCTAGTGGTGCCTTTAGTTTTCAAAACTCGAACCGATACGAATCAAACCATAATATTAATCCATTTGGCTCAGGGGCTCACACTATAAAGCTCTGGCCCCGTCTTGCCTCGAGGTTTTATTTTCAAAATACTTGTCTTATCAAAATAATAATCTCATCGAAGAAAACCCGAATGTGACGAACCACTCCAATCTCCTTTCAAATCGATTCGGAGAAAACATACGAATATCCAAGGTAAACCACTCAAATACACATTAAAGTGATTTGTATAAAACTATGTGATCGCTCCTTTCGAACATGGAAAACCACATAATTTTATAACAAATCACCGATGCTATTCAAATTAGTTCACCGAAGAATACAAATACATATACCTTCTCTGACTTGAAATGGAATGGATAGTGGAGAATGACTCAATGACTTACCAAGGAACCATCTCAATACACATTTAACCTTTAAACATTGATTAATAAAAAGTATGTTTGATGCCAATGAAAATCCACAACATTTAAATGATAAAGTGCGTATTGAGACTTGAAAGATTTCCGGGTAACTTCACACGCGCTCATTCTCTCATTGATCCCATTCCCATTTCACAAATTCCAAGTATCACAAATAATCCTAAACTTCCATGGGCTCTTAGGCATAAAAAGAGAGATTAATGGGCCTCAAAACAAATAGGACAGATGGGGTGAAATGGGCCTAAAACAGGTTTATAAATGACCCACAAACTATCCCAAACAGGCCCTAAGAAAAAGTCCAGAAGAACAGCCCAAAGTAACCCAGAAATGGGCCCTGGACAGGTCTGGGCTCAACCATTTAATAAAAAGATCAAAACAGGCCCAAGCTATGTAAAACAGCCTTAAAAATTACATGAAACAGTGGCGGGGCTCAACCATTTAATAAAACATCAAAACAGGCCCACAAAAATGAATGAGCAAAGACCAGGCGCAAACTATGTAAAACAAGTCCCAAAATTCATATGAAACTGTGGCTGGGCTTAACCATTCTCTTCCTTAATTTCAAGATCAAATGTGTTTCAAACTTTTCATTCTTCCTTCCAAAGAAGTTTTGGATTAAATCAAACATCCATTTGTGAGAGAACATAGTATTCAGCCCATCCAAATTAAATAGGACATCAAACAGCCCCCAAACAATTCAGAAAATCAGTAAGAACAGGCCAGAATTCCAATTGGCCAGTGGCTGGGCCCGCTCGAGCGGGCCTGGAGCAGACCCTGCCAGATGCTGGGCTCGCTAGAGCCTGCCCTCTGTTTGACATGGCTGGAAGTGCGTTTCAGCACTATTTGGGGTGATTTTTCATCCCTTTTTGAAACCTCTTTTTCCCTCCTTCACATCCAACAACTTTCCAACATTAAGAATCAGATTGATCAAGCCTCATTCATTCTCCATTCAACATTAAATCAAAATATCACATCTCATTTACAGATTTAACATGAAAATCAGAAATAATTCATAAGTAGATGTAAAAACTGAACTGAACTTTCACATGGAGAGTTCTTAACAAAGAAACCAGGCTTTTCCATGCTAATCTAAACAAAGTCATTTCCAAAACTGAGCATAAATCAAACACTACAATCTTCTAAAAAAAATCCAGCTTTAAACAACTAATCAGATCATTCAAATGGAACACATTTTTCAAATCAAAAACTATATAAACAAGATTCAAATGCATGCATTTCATCAATTTATTCTCTTGCCTTAGCCCAATGTCAAACCAAAAATCTCCTCAAGAATCTCTTCCTACAGCTGAACCGAGCTCTACAAAAAGCCCCAAGAAAGACACCTCAAAATCCAACCAAAATCTTGAAAACAAAGACCCAATTCGAAAATGGGTTTGCATGTTTGAAAAACGGATTATTTAGGAGCTGAAAAGACTCCATTGAAGAGATGAAGAGGAGTTCTTACCTGAAGCTATCCAAACAAGAAGCAAGGAAGAAGAAGAGGTAGTAGTCCAGCTGAAATCCTCAAATAAATGGGTGCAATGAAGAGCTAGGAAGGAGAGGAAGAAGATGGTGCTCTCAGATTTTCAATCCAAGCTCAAATGGCTAACATGCAAGGAGGAGAAAGATGAAAGGAGAAGAAGGTTTTCTCTCTGGTTTCTGAGTGCTGAAACTGAAAATGGGTTGCAGATTTGAAAACGTGAGTGAGGGAGATGGGTTGATAAAGTTGAGTGGAAAGTGGGCCCCACCAGGTCTAAAACTTGCAATGGCTAAAACATCATCTTGGGGGCCCCGGATGAGATCGACGAAGAAGGATAAAATGATTCTCAAAAAATCTATTTTCTAAAAAGTATATTTTCCCCAATTTCTGAAATTTTCGAAATTCATGGACAGATTTAGTTTGAAAAGTCATTTTTGCCCTTTTTCCTCGAAAAACGCATTTTCTGATCATCAAATCATAATGGTCACAACATGAAAGATGTTAAACTTAATGAGATGAGTCAAAATAAACCAAATTTGGAATTTTTAGAAATCAAAAGTAATTTCTCATAAAAATACAAATCATATGGACCGGGTCAAACCAAAGTCAATGGTCTTCAAAATCTCCAAGGCTATGAAAAATCTAGTCAAACTCAAAGACAAAGTCAAACAAACTCAAATCTCGCTTCAAAAGCTAAACCACGATTAAAACAATACTAAACAGAGGAATTGGGGGTCGGGGTCTTACAGCAGTAGGGTCAAATTTAAAACTTTTTCAGCAATTGAGTAACAACAGTTAATTTGCGTAAGCATAAGGATTATAGCAGAAGCAATATCAGAGATAGCGGAAGCTTCAACATATATATATCAAATGTGAATGGGCTGAAGTCCGGCCTAAAGTGTCAAGTGATAAAAACCGAAGTTAATTACATATTTGACTAACTACCCAGCTCACTACAAAAAATCTTTCAAAAACCCAAACAAACAGATGTACTCTCATGTCCCATGTAGCCGGATCTCCAACCTCAGGCCCGACCTCATAGTCGACCTGTCCCCATCCGTAGTCACCAACTACGGGCTGCTCTACGAGTGCGTATGCATCGCCCTCGAACTCGGGGTTAGGACCTAAGCACCAAGAGTGGATCAGATCTAAAGATCTGGCAAGTCACAGTATGCAGATAATAGAGGATGCATACATCAAAATGAGTAGAGACAGTAATGAAGTTAAGAGAATAGCCAATGTACAGATCCTAGGCAGTTGTACCAGAGAAACAATATAGAATCAGAATAAGCATAATAATAAACCTATACAAAATGTCACACTCACACAAGCTGGATACCGCGGGATATTATGCCGCGGCCCTCCCATACTGAATACAGTCGAGGCGGGGAAAATCTCACAGTGCTGGAGATTATCTAGCCCCGCAAATAACATCATCCATCAACACACAGTGAGACCAGACCCGTATCACACCTTCCGTCTCCAACAATGCTCATCATGATAGCCACACAACACTCTCAATAGCTCCTACCAGTGATGATCAGTCCAACTGGCCGAGCTTAGATCGACTGAGTGAATGTCTATGACAACTCAGGAAACAATAATGGTTAGTGTCTGTCTAATCTTTACTTTGCGTGAGCAAGGTCCTAACAAAGTCCCTAAGAGGTCCAAGTACCCAATACAACCTTTGGATCATAGTACAAGTCCAAGTCCAATCATTGGATCCATACCAAGGCCCACCAAATGTAACTCCCCAATTCCGAATACCGTGAAAACCGTCAAGGTACCGAAATTGGCGCGCTACTTCTTGGGAAATCCGAGAGCTTCCAAGATCATAGGTCTACAGTGAGGTCCAATTTAAAACATTTTCATCTATAGAGTGACAACAGTTAATTTGCGGAAGCATAAGGAATATAGCGGAAGCAATATCAGAGATATCGGAAGCTTCAACATATATATATATATATATCAAATGTAAATGGGCTGAAGTCCAGCCTAAAGTGTCAAGTGATAAAAACCGAAGTTAATTACATATCTGACTAACTACCCAGCTCACTACAAAAAATCTCTTAAAAACCGAAACAAACAGATGTACTCTCATGTCCCATGTGCCGGATCTCCAACCTCAGGCCCGACCTCATAGTCGACCTGTCCCCATCCGTAGTCACCAACTACGGGCTGCTCTACGAGTGCGTATGCATCGCCCTCGAACTCGGGGTTAGGACCTAAGCACCAAGAGTGGATCAGATCTAAAGATCTGGCAAGTCACAGTATGCAGATAATAGAGGATGCATCCATCAAAATGAGTAGAGACAGTAATGAAGTTAAGAGAATAGCCAATGTACAGATCCTAGGCAGTTGTACCAGAGAAACAATATAGAATCAGAATAAGCATAATAATAAACCTATACAAAATGTCACACTCACACAAGCTGGATACCGCGGGATATTATGCCGCGGCCCTCCCATACTGAACACAGTCGCGGCGGGAAAAATCTCACAGTGCTGGGGATTATCTAGCCCCGCAAATAACATCATCCATCAACACACAGTGAGACCGGACCCGGTATCACTCCGTCCGTCTCCAATAATGCTCATCATGATAGCCACACAACACTGTCAATAGCTCCTACCAGTGATGATCAGTCCAACTGGCCGAGCTTAGATCGACTAAGTGAATGTCTATGCCGACTCAGGAAACAATAATGGTCTCTGTCTGTCTAATCTTTGCCTTGCGTGAACAAGGTCCTAACAAAGTCCCTAAGAGGTCCAAGTACCCAATACAACCTATAGATCATAGTACAAGTCCAAGTCCAATCATTGGATCCATACCAAGGCCCACCAAATGTAATGCCCCAATTCCGAATACCGTGAAAACCGTCAAGGTACCGAAATTGGCGCGCTACTTCACTGGAAATCCGAGAACTTCCAAGATTGTAGGTCCTCATTGAGGTCCAATTTATAACTTTTTCATCAATAGAGTAACAACAGTTAATTTGCAGAAGCGTAAGGAATATAGCGGAAGCAATATCAGAGATAGCGGAAGCTTCAACATATATATCAAATGTGAATGGGCTGAACTCCAGCCTAAAGTGCAAGTGATAAAAACCGAAGTTAATTACATATTTGACTAACTACCCAGCTCACCACAAAAAATCGCTCAAAAACCCAAACAAACAGATGTACTCTCATGTCCCATGTGCCGGATCTCCAACCTCAGGCTCGACCTCATGGCCGACCTGTCCCCATCCGTAGTCACCAACTACGGGCGCCTCTACGAGTGCATACGCATCGCCCTCAAACTCGGGGTCAGGACCTAAGCACCAAGAGTGGATCAGATCTAAAGATCAGGCAAGTCACAGTATGCAGATAACAGAAGATGCATGCATCAAAATGAGTAGAGACAGTAATGAAGTTTAGAGAATAACCATGCTACAGATCCTAGGCAGTTGTGCAAGATAAACAATATAGAATCAGAATAAACATAATAATAAACCTATACGAAATGGCACACTCACACAAGCTGGATACCGCGGGATATTATGCCGCGGCCCTCCCATACTGAACACAGTCGCGGTTGGAAAAATCTCATAGTGCTGGGGATTATCTAGCCCCGCAAATAACATCATCCATCAACACACAGTGAAACCGGACCTAGCATCACACCGTCCATCTCCCACAATGCTCATCATGATAGCCACACAATACTCTCAATAGCTCCTACCAGTGATGATCGGTCCAACTGGCTGAGCTTAGATCAACTGAGTGAATGTCTATGCCGACTCAGGAAATAATAAAGGTCTGTGTCCGTCTAGGTTTTGCCTTGTGTGAACAAGGTCCTAACAAATTCCCTAAGAGGTCCAAGTACCCAATACAACCTATGGATCATAGTACAAGTCCAAGTCCAATCATTGGATCCATAACAAGGCCCACCAAATGTAACGCCCCAATTCCGAATACCGTGAAAACCGTCAAGGTACCGAAATTGGCACGCTACTTCTTGGGAAATCCGAGAGCTTCCAAGATCATAGGTCTCCAGTGAGGTCCAATTTAAAACTTTTTCATCAATAGAGTAACAACAGTTAATTTGCGGAAACATAAGGAATATAGCGGAAGCAATATCAGAGATATCGGAAGCTTCAACATATATATATCAAATGTGAATGGGCTGAAGTCCAGCCTAAAGTGTCAAGTGATAAAAACCGAAGTTATTTACATATCTGACTAACTACCCAGCTCACTACAAAAAATCTCTCAAAAACCCAAACAAACAGATGTACTCTCATGTCCCATGTGCTGGATCTCCAACCTCAGACTCGAACTCATGGTCGACCTGTCCCCATCCGTTGTCACCAACTACGGGCGCCTCTACGAGTGCGTACGCATCTCCCTCGAACTCGGGGTCAGGAACTATGCACCAAGAGTGGATCCGATCTAAAGAGCTGGCAAGTCACAGTATGGAGATAATAGAGGATGCATGCATCAAAATGAGTAGAGACAGTAATGAAGTTAAGAGAATAGCCATGGTACAGATCCTAGGCAGTTGTGCAAGATAAACAATATAGAATCAGAATAAGCATAATAATAAACCTATACAAAATGGCACACTCACACAAGCTGGATACCGCGGGATATTATGCCGCGGCCCTCCCATACTGAACACAGTCGCGGCGGGAAAAATCTCACAGTGCTGGGGATTATCTAGCCCCGCAAATAACATCATCCAGCAACACACACTGAGATCGGACCCGGTATCACTCCGTCCGTCTCCAATAATGCTCATCATGATAGCCACACAACACTGTCAATAGCTCCTACCAGTGATGATCAGTCCAACTGGCCGAGCTTAGATCGACTAAGTGAATGTCTATGCCGACTCAGGAAACAATAATGGTCTCTGTCTGTCTAATCTTTGCCTTGCGTGAACAAGGTCCTCACAAAGTCCCTAAGAGGTCCAAGTACCCAATACAACCTATAGATCATAGTACAAGTCCAAGTCCAATCATTGGATCCATACCAAGGCCCACCAAATGTAATGCCCCAATTCCGAATACCGTGAAAACCGTCAAGGTACCGAAATTGGCGCGCTACTTCACTGGAAATCCGAGAACTTCCAAGATTGTAGGTCCTCATTGAGGTCCAATTTATAACTTTTTCATCAATAGAGTAACAACAGTTAATTTGCAGAAGCGTAAGGAATATAGCGGAAGCAATATCAGAGATAGCGGAAGCTTCAACATATATATCAAATGTGAATGGGCTGAACTCCAGCCTAAAGTGCAAGTGATAAAAACCGAAGTTAATTACATATTTGACTAACTACCCAGCTCACCACAAAAAATCTCTCAAAAACCCAAACAAACAGATGTACTCTCATGTCCCATGTGCCGGATCTCCAACCTCAGGCTCGACCTCATGGCCGACCTGTCCCCATCCGTAGTCACCAACTACGGGCGCCTCTACGAGTGCATACGCATCGCCCTCAAACTCGGGGTCAGGACCTAAGCACCAAGAGTGGATCAGATCTAAAGATCAGGCAAGTCACAGTATGCAGATAACAGAAGATGCATGCATCAAAATGAGTAGAGACAGTAATGAAGTTTAGAGAATAACCATGCTACAGATCCTAGGCAGTTGTGCAAGATAAACAATATAGAATCAGAATAAACATAATAATAAACCTATACGAAATGGCACACTCACACAAGCTGGATACCGCGGGATATTATGCCGCGGCCCTCCCATACTGAACACAGTCGCGGTTGGAAAAATCTCATAGTGCTGGGGATTATCTAGCCCCGCAAATAACATCATCCATCAACACACAGTGAAACCGGACCTAGCATCACACCGTCCATCTCCCACAATGCTCATCATGATAGCCACACAATACTCTCAATAGCTCCTACCAGTGATGATCGGTCCAACTGGCTGAGCTTAGATCAACTGAGTGAATGTCTATGCCGACTCAGGAAATAATAAAGGTCTGTGTCCGTCTAGGTTTTGCCTTGTGTGAACAAGGTCCTAACAAATTCCCTAAGAGGTCCAAGTACCCAATACAACCTATGGATCATAGTACAAGTCCAAGTCCAATCATTGGATCCATAACAAGGCCCACCAAATGTAACGCCCCAATTCCGAATACCGTGAAAACCGTCAAGGTACCGAAATTGGCACGCTACTTCTTGGGAAATCCGAGAGCTTCCAAGATCATAGGTCTCAGTGAGGTCCAATTTAAAACTTTTTCATCAATAGAGTAACAACAGTTAATTTGCGGAAACATAAGGAATATAGCGGAAGCAATATCAGAGATATCGGAAGCTTCAACATATATATATCAAATGTGAATGGGCTGAAGTCCAGCCTAAAGTGTCAAGTGATAAAAACCGAAGTTATTTACATATCTGACTAACTACCCAGCTCACTACAAAAAATCTCTCAAAAACCCAAACAAACAGATGTACTCTCATGTCCCATGTGCTGGATCTCCAACCTCAGACTCGAACTCATGGTCGACCTGTCCCCATCCGTTGTCACCAACTACGGGCGCCTCTACGAGTGCGTACGCATCTCCCTCGAACTCGGGGTCAGGACCTATGCACCAAGAGTGGATCCGATCTAAAGATCTGGCAAGTCACAGTATGTAGATAATAGAGGATGCATGCCTCAAAATGAGTAGAGACAGTAATGAAGTTAAGAGAATAGCCATGGTACAGATCCTAGGTAGTTGTGCAAGATAAACAATATAGAATCAGAATAAGCATAATAATAAACCTATACAAAATGGCACACTCACACAAGCTGGATACCGCGGGATATTATGCCGCGGCCCTCCCATACTGAACACAGTCGCGACGGGGAAAATCTCACACTGCTGGGGATTATCTAGCCCTGCAAATAACATCATCCATCAACACACACTGAGACCGGACCCGGTATCACTCCGTCCGTCTCCAACAATGCTCATCATGATAGCCACACAACACTGTCAATAGCTCCTACCAGTGATGATCAGTCCAACTGGCTGAGCTTAGATCGACTGAGTGAATGTCAATGCCGACTCAGGAAACAATAATGGTCTGTGTCTGTCTAATCTTTGCCTGGCGTGAACAAGGTCCTAACAAAGACTCTAAGAGGTCAAAGTACCCAATACAACCTATAGATCATAGTACAAGTCCAAGTCCAATCATTGGATCCATACCAAGGCCCACCAAATGTAACGCCCCAATTCCGAATACCGTGAAAACCGTCATGGTACCGAAATTGGCGCGCTATTTCCCTGGAAATCCGAGAACTTCCAAGTTTGTAGGTCCTCATTGAGGTCCAATTTAAAACTTTTTCATCAATAGAGTAACAACAGTTAATTTGCAGAAGCGTAAGGAATATAGCGGAAGCAATATCAAAGATAGCGGAAGCTTCAACATATATATCAAATGTGAATGGGCTGAACTCCAGCCTAAAGTGCATGTGATAAAAACCGAAGTTAATTACATATTTGACTAACTACCCAGCTCACCACAAAAAATCTCTCAAAAACCCAAACAAGCAGATGTACTCTCATGTCCCATGTACCGGATCTCCAACCTCAGGCTCGACCTCATGGCCGACCTCTCCCCATCCATAGTCACCAACTACGGGCGCCTCTACGAGTGCGTACGCATCGCTCTCAATCTCGGGGTCAAGACCTAAGCACCAAGAGTGGATCAGATCTAAAGATCAGGCAAGTCAGAGTATGCAGATAATAGAGGATGCATGCATCAAAATGAGTAGAGACAGTAATGAAGTTAAGAGAATAGCCATGGTACAGATCGTAGGCAGTTGTGCAAGATGAACAATATAGAATCAGAATAAGCATAATAATAAACCTATACAAAATGGCACACTCACACAAGCTGGATACCGCGGGATATTATGCCTCGGCCCTCCCATACTGAACACAGTCGCGGTTGGGAAAATCTCATAGTGCTGGGGATTATCTAGCCCCACAAATAACATCATCCATCCACACACAGTGAGACCGGACCCGGTATCACACCGTCCGTCTCCAACAATGCTCATCATGATTGCCACACAACACTCTCAATAGCTCCTACCAGTGATGATCAGTCCAACTGGCTGAGCTTAGATCAACTAAGTGAATGTCTATGCCGACTCAGGAAACAGTAAAGGTCTGTGTCTATCTCGGCTTTGCCTTGCGTGAACAAGGTCCTAACAAAGTCCCTAAGGAGTCCAAGTACCCAATACAACTTATGGATCATAGTACAAGTCCATGTCCAATCATTGGATCCATACCAAGGCCCACCAAATGTAACGTCCCAATTCCGAATACTGTGAGAACCGTCAAGGTACCGAAATTGGCGCGCTACTTCAGGGAAATCCGAGAACTTCCAAGATCGTAGGTCCGCAGTGAGGTCAAATTTAAAAATTTTTCATCAATAGAGTAATAACAGTTAATTTTCAGAAGCATAAGGAATATAGCGGAGGCATTATTAGAGATAACGGAAGCTTCAACATATATATCAAATGTGAATGGGCTAAAGTCCAGCCTAAAGTGTCAAGTGATAAAAACCAAAGTTAATTACATATTTGACTAACTACCCAACTCACTACAAAAAAATCTTTCAAAAACCCAAACAAACAGATGTACTCTCTTGTCCCATGTGCTTGATCTCCAACCTCAGGCACGACCTCATGGTCGACCTGTCCCCATCCGTAGTCACCAACTACGGGCGCCTCTATGAGTGCGTACGCATCGCCCTCGAACTCGGGGTTAGGACCTAAGCACCAAGAGTGGATCAGATCTAAAGATCTGGCAAGTCACAAAATGCAGATAATAGAGGATGCATGCATCAAAATGAGTAGTGACAGTCATCATGTTAAGAGAATAGCCATGGTACAGATCCTAGGCAGTTGTGCAAGATAAGACAATATAGAATCAGAATAAGCATAATAATAAACCTATACAAAATGGCACACTCACACATGCTGGATACCGCGGGATATTATGCCGCGGCCCTCCCATACTGAACACAGTCGCGGCGGGAAAAATCTCACAGTGCTGGGGATTATATAGCCCCGCAAATAACTTCATCCATCAACACACACAGAGACCGGACCCGGTATCACACCGTCTGTCTCCAACAATGCTCATCATGATAGCCACACAACACTCTCAATAGCTCCTACAAGTGATGATCGGTCCAACTGGCTGAGCTTAGATCAACTGAGTGAATGTCTATGCCGACTCAGGAAATAATAAAGGTCTGTGTCCGTCTAGGCTTTGCCTTGCGTGAACAAGGTCCTAACAAAGTCCCTAAGAGGTCCAAGTACCCAATACAACCTATGGATCAAAGTATAATTCCAAGTCCAATCATTGGATCCATACCAAGGCCCACCAAATGTAACGCCCCAATTCCGAAAACCATTAAAACCGTCAAGGTACCGAAATTGACGCGCTACTTCCCAGGAAATCCGAGAACTTCTAAGATCGTAGGTCCGCAGTAAGGTCAAATTTAAAACTTTTTCATCAATAGAGTAACAACAGTTAATTTGCAGAAGCATAAGGAATATAGCGGAAGCAATATCAGAGATAGCGGAAGCTTCAACATATATATCAAATGTGAATGGGCTGAAGTCCAGCCTAAAGTGTCAAGTGATAAAAACCGAAGTTAATTACATATTTGACTAACTACCCAGCTCACTACAAAAAATCTTTCAAAAACCCAAACAAATAGATGTACTCTCTTGTCCCATGTGCCAGATCTCCAACCTCAGGCTCGACCTCATGGTCGACCTGTCCCCATCAGTAGTCACCAACTACGGGCGCCTCTACGAGTGTGTACACATCGCCCTCGAACTCGGGGTCAGGACCTAAGTACCAAGAGTGGATCAGCTCTAAAGATCTGGCAAGTCACAATATGCAGATAATAGAGGATGCATGCATTAAAATGAGTAGAGACAGTAATGAAGTTAAGAGAATAGCCATGGCACAGATCCTAGGCAGTTGTGCAAGATAAACAATATAGAATCAGAATAAGCATAATAATAAACCTATACAAAATGGCACACTCACACATGCTGGATACCGCGGGATATTATGCCGCGGCCCTCCCATACTGAATACAGTCGCGGCGGGGAAAATCTCACAGTGCTGGGGATTATCTAGCCCCGCAAATAACTTCATCCATCAAAACAAACTGAGACCGGACCCGGTATCATACCGTCCGTCTCCAACAATGCTCATCATGATAGCCACACAACACTCTCAATAGCTCCTACCAGTGATGATCAGTCCAACTGGTTGAGCTTAGATCAACTGCGTGAATGTCTATACTGACTCTGGAAATAATAAAATTCTGTGTCTGTCTAGGCTTTGCCTTGCATGAACAAGGTCCTAACAAAGTCCCTAAGAGGTCCAAGTACCCAATACAACCTATGGATCAAAGTACAAGTCCAAGTCCAATCATTGGATCCATACCAAGGCCCACCAAATGTAACGCCCCAATTTCGAAAACCGTGAAAACCGTCAAGGTAACGAAATTGGCACGCTACTTCCCGGGAAATCCGAGAACTTCCAAGATCGTAGGTCCGCAGTGAAGTCAAATTTAAAACTTTTTCATCAATAGAGTAACAATAGTTAATTTGCGGAAGCATAAGGAATATAGCGGAAGCAATATCAGAGATAGTGGAAGCTTCAACATATATATCAAATGTGAATGGGCTGAAGTCCAGCCTAAAGTGTCAAGTGATAAAAACTGAAGTTAATTACATATTTGACTAACTATCCAGCTCACTACAAAAAATCTTTCAAAAACCCAAACAAATAGATGTACTCTCTTGTCCCATGTACCAGATCTCCAACCTCAGGCTCGACCTCATGGTCGGCCTGTCCCCATCCGTAGTACCAACTACGGGCGCCTCTACGAGTGTGTACACATCGCCCTCGAACTCGGGGTCAGGACCTAAGCACCAAGAGTGGATCAGATCTAAAAGATCTGGCAAGTCACAATATGCAGATAATAAAGGATACATGCATCAAAATGAGTAGAGACAGTAATGAAGTTAAGAGAATAGCCATGGTACAAATCCTAGGCAGTTGTGCAAGATAAATAATTTAGAATCAGAATAAGCGTAATAATAAACCTATACAAAATGGCACACTCACACAAGCTGGATATCGCGGGATATTATGCCGCGGTCCTCCCATACTGAACACAGTCGCGGCGGGGAAAATCTCACAGTGCTGGGGATTATCTAGCCCCGCTGTAAGACCCCGACCCGAGAGACCTCGATTAGAGTTAATTGAGTTGTTTTTTAGTTTTAAGTGTGTTTAGTGGTTTTTGGATTAGTTTGAGATTAGAATAGCTTTTATAATGGCTTTGGGGAATTTTGAGAGCCTTTTACTTGTGGGACCCTTTGGGGGGGGGGTTCTTGCTATGAATTGTGTGAGATTGTGGGATTACCAATGATTTTCAAAAAATGTTTTTTTAACCCCATTTGACTTTTCTTGTCAATCCCTACAACTTTCATGTTGACATCGTTCCCATTCGAGGGCCCTAAACCTGACTTTTTACAATTTGAGGGCAAAATGGTCTTTTTACCCAAAATCTGGACACCAATTTCAATGTCGCCAAAACGTGCAAAATATATACTTTTTGGAAACTAGAAATTTCGCCGATCAACTTTGTCTTCTTCGTCGAATTCGTTTGAAGCCCCGAAAGTCATGATTTTAGCCTGACAAGTCTTATCAGCTGTGGGCCCCATCCCCCACTTGCTATATAAGGAGAGCTTTCTTCTTCATTTTCCCCCTTTTCTTGCTAAAACCCTAGAAGGAGAGGAAATCCCAGCCCTATGGTTTCTCCCTTGTATCTATTGCTTCTTTTCTCATGAATCATCACAAGAGCTCTTCCTAATTAAGAAATGGACTCCATGATCATCTTCCTCACCCCAAGAGCTTTCTATTGGTACCATTTGTGAAGACATGCATCACCATTGGAGCTTCTTCTGAGCTCTCTCTACCTATTTGAAACACTCTTAGGTAAGTGATCCTCCCAATCTTCTAGATTCTTACTCTCCTAGCCCTAGGGAGACTTAATCTTGACTATTGCAAGTTTTCCCTTTCTATTGTTTGGTTTTGATGGTTTTAGGGTTTGGACTTGGGGGTTTTTGTGTAGACTTTGTATCTTGGCTTGGAGAGGTGTTGAGGCTTGACTTTCTTAGCATTTGGACCCAAGTCAAGTGGATGAATGGATTGATTTCATGATTTCTTATTATTAAGATTTGAACTCTTACTCATTGCTTTCACCTAATTTATCCTTATGGGTTTTCATGGTTTTGGAAATATGCATAATGATAGGCTATTGTCAATTAATAGTCCCCTTGGAAAACATGTGCATTATTGTTTTGTTTACAGATCATTTGTGTTGATTCATGGACTTTTATTAATGGAGTTGCCTTGCTTTGAATGAGGTGGAAGTGATGGAGAAGTTATGTTTGGTTGGTGTGGTTGTTGAGGGAAGTAAATGATGGATTGAATGGGACTCAAATGAGGTTTTAGAGACCCTTAAATGTATCATTAATGGGTGCTCAAAAGAGGGTGAAAGGAAAGAAAGAGGAAGGAACGAAATGTACACAGAAAAATGAGTTTCTGGACAGTTCGCTCGAGCGACCTTGACACATCGCTCGAGCGAACCCGTCACAGAACCTCGTTGGCTCGAGCCAACCCTCTGATCGCTCGAGCCAATCTGATCTGAGCAGGTCCGCTCGAGCGAATCTTGGTCCGCTCGAGCGAACCCCAAACAGAGAGCAGTTCGCCCGAGCGAACCTCCCAGTCCGCTCGAGCGAACTGCCTGTCTGGCATGGGTTAATACCTAAGGACTTGAAACATTGTTTTTAGGCTTGGGGAGGTATTGTTTGGAGCCCCAATGCTATGTAAGGACTTGTAAGGCGTTGTATGAAGTCCGGAGGAAGGAGAAACCTCATCATGGAGATTTCATGAGGTTTTCTAGATTGGCCAATGTGTATAAGGACCCGGAATGTCCCTAACTCTTAATGAGTACCAAATTACATCATGACCGACATACAGGACCCTATTCACACTGATTCAATTCTGGGAACCTCATTGTCTAGCCCGAAAATATATGAGAAACCATTCGTACTCGATTTTCAACCAAACTCTTATTGGAATTTGAAACTCATGTGATATGACTAGACTGTCCCGAGAATATTAAAAGTGATGTGTTTAGCTTTTGCTAACCTGTTGTGTCAACCTGATGTGAACATGTATTTGTGCCTATTGGCACCCCGTTCTTTTACTATCCATTTGATTTGATTTCTCGTATTTGACCCATGAGTCGGCAACACTGAGCTTGGACAGCCTTATCGGTTCGATCCACCGACTTGGAGATCCTTCCCCTCCTGATAGTCAGCTGCAGTCTGGAATCCGCAGAGTTTTTACCCGGCTCGCTACCGTGGTCCCGCAGAGTATATATATATGTATATTATAGTATTTTATCGTTGTCCCTCCTTACCTTGTGTGACTGAGGTCAATGATCCTGTAGGGTATGCGCTCTCTTCACTTTAGTGAGAGAGGATGTAGCTTTGTGTGGTTGCCATCTTGACAGTTCCTCATTGTTGGTACCTCTATTGTTTTATATCGTTCATGTTGTTATTTAATAAATGATGCATTATCTTTTATGAAATTCATTATTTATACACAGGTTTTCTATACTCTTGCAAAGTATCATTGTTTTGTTTATTGCCATATCTTTTCACCCACCTGCCAGAACGTCGTGTCTGATCCATTTATTTTGGTACTCAGGTCCCGAGCTTATTACCATCGAGGAGGAGCCTAAGGAGGCGGTCGGTGAACCGCAGCGTGTGATAGAGTGGCAAGCCGACGATGTCATGTAGACATTCGTTCGGGCTTTGAGGACGATACTTTTTGGGATACGTCTAACATCTTTTGGGTTTTATCGGATGTATGGTCTTTATTGACTATTATTTTGGGGCAATTAACTAACTGATCTTTTGTATATACAATTAACTTTACTTTTGGGGAAATATGCTTACGATCGTTACTCATTCTGATATCTTGTCATGTCAATTATAAATCAGTCTTGTTTATGGAATGGAATAGCACCAATATGATTTGCTACACTTTTCTGCATTCTTAAATACATGTTTGATATGTTTTTATGTGAGATGATGTGTAAAGATAATCCTCACCACGGAACCCTGTGGGAAATCACGTGCACGGATAAATATTTTATTAATTCCGTGTGCAGTTTAGCCAAAGAGATGCACGTGGCGCGGCATCAACAGGTCCCAATCCCGGATTTGGATCCCCTAACCCGGTCCAGGGTCGCGACACCTGTAAATAACATCAATCACCAACACACACTAAGACCGGACCCGGTATCACACCGTCCGTCTCTAACAATGCTCATCATGATAGCCACACAACACTCTCAATAGCTCCTACCAGTGATGATCAGTCCAACTGGTTGAGCTTAGATCAACTGAGTGAATGTCTATGCCGACTCAGGAAACAATAAAGGTCTGTGTCTGTCTAGGCTTTGCCTTGCGTGAACAAGGTCCTAACAAAGTCCCTAAGAGGTCCAAGTACCCAATACAACCTATGGATCATAGTACAAGTCCAAGTCCAATCATTGCATCCATACCAAGGCCCACCAAATGTAACGCCCCAATTCCGAATACCGTGAAAACCGCCAAGGTACCGAAATTGGCGTGCTACTTCCCGGGAAATCCGAGAACTTCCAAGATCGTAGGTCCGCAGTAAGGTCAAATTTAAAACTTTTTCATCAATAGAGTAACAACAGTTAATTTGCAGAAGCATAAGGAATATAGCGGAAGCAATATCAGAGATAGCGGAAGCTTCAACATATATATCAAATGTGAATGGGCTGAAGTCCAGCCTAAAGTGTCAAGTGATAAAAACCGAAGTTAATTACATATTTGACTAACTACCCAGCTCACTACAAAAAATCTTTCAAAAATCCAAACAAATAGATGTACTCTCTTGTCCCATGTGCCGGATCTCCAACCTCAGGCTCGACCTCATGGTCGACCTGTCCCCATCAGTAGTCACCAACTACGGGCGCCTCTACGAGTGCGTACCATCGCCCTCGAACTCGGGGTCAGGACCTAAGCACCAAGAGTGGATCAGATCTAAAGATCTGGCAAGTCACAATATGCAGATAATAGAGGATGCATGCATTAAAATGAGTAGAGACAGTAATGAAGTTAAGAGAATAGCCATGGCACAGATCCTAGGCAGTTGTGCAAGATAAACAATATAGAATCAGAATAAGCATAATAATAAACCTATACAAAATGGCACACTCACACAAGCTGGATACCACAGAATATTATGCTGCGGCCCTCCTATATTGAACACAATCACGGCTGGGAAAATCTCACAGTGCTGGGGATTATCTAGCCCCGCAAATAACATCATCCATCAACACACACTGAGACCGGACCCGGTATCACACCGTCCATCTCCAACAATGCTCATCATGATAGCCACACAACACTCTCAATAGCTCCTACCAGTGATGATCAGTCCAACTGCCTGAGCTTAGATCAACTGAGTGAATGTCTATGCCGACTCAGGAAACAATAAAGGTCTGTGTCTGTCTAGGCTTTGCCTTGCGTGAACAAGGTCCTAACAAAGTCCCTAAGAGGTCTAAGTACCCAATACAACCTATGGATCATATTACAAGTCCAAGTCCAATCATTGGATCCATACCAAGGCCCACCAAATACATGGCCTGGTCTGCAACAATCCAAATAATACACAAGTCCATTTTCAATGACATATGATCCATTTATACCCATGATGAGTCACAAGCCCATACAATCTGACCTCTCCAGTCTAGGGTAATCCACATCCAAACTTAGGCCATAAAAGGGCCTGCCTAGCCACAGACACGGGTCAATCTTCACCCAATCATATTACCGGGTCACCTCTAAGTAGTTCGAGGTTCAGGTCATCCATTTTCCATTTAATTAACAGGTATAAGCAATAATAACGACAATAGAGTGACAGTAATAATATGAGGGAGATAAATCTCCAAGTACAAGAATCAATGAGAGATATCAACAATCCAACCTAAGTAAATGACCCACTTCAGTTTTAGGTCTATCTCAGGTAATTCGATCTTTAAGTGAAACCACAAATGCTAAGGAATACTGTGTTTGGTGCTCAGAAGTTATATGCATCACTGGTAACGTATAAAGGTTGAATCATCTTAGATTACATAACTTGGAACTTAATTAGTGGACCCCACGAGTCAAGGTTAAGCCACACCATTGACTCGTGGTTGGCACAATGATGGAAGTCTATTTGGATGGTCAATGGGCCCCATACATGATTACAATAATGAAATTAGAATCTGGGAAGTGTCACCGTACACAGTGTACTCAGCCGACCTCTTGGCCTGGGCGGTCAGCTCGGCACACTGGGATCAGAGAAGCAAGCACCCTGCAGGCAATGCCTGATTGCCCAGAAGTCCCGTGAGTTCGGCTAGCCCCCTGGCCTGGGTAGTTGGTCGTGCACACTGAAAGCTCTGGCTTAAGGGAATGCCCCAGGTTCTAGTCTCCTTTGTTGGAATCTGGCTTTTTCGGAATCCTGCTCGGAGTTCGGCTAAGTACTTGAGCTCAATTGAACACTCAGCTCGGTCCCCAGCAGAGCTCGGCAAAGATCTAGCTCAGTTCGGTCACCCAGCTAAGTTCGGTAAAGCATTGAGCTCGGTCAGGCATCGAGGTCGGTCAAGCACTGAGCTCGGTCAAGCGCTGAGCATGGTCAAGCACGGAGCCCGGTCTGGCACTGAGCTCGGTAAAACACTAAGCTTGGCCATAACACTGGGCTCGGCCAAGACACTGAGCTCGGCCTAACACAGAGCTCGGCCTAAACGTGGATCTCGGCCCGAGCATTGTACTCGGCAGAACACTGAGTTCGATCAACACTGAGATTTACAATACTGAGCTCGGTCAGTGCTGAGCTAGACAGTGCGGAACTCGGCAGTGCGGATCTCGGTAGTGCTGAGCTCGGTAGTACTAAGCTCGGCAGGGCGGAGCTCGGCAGAGCGGAGCTCGCCAATGCTGAGCTCGACAGAGCGGAGCTCGGCCAGTGCTGAGCTCGGCCAGTGCGGAGCTCGGCCATCAAGGCACAGAGGCGCTCTGCAACTCCAGAATTTCGATTTCCTTCTTCAACCAGATTCAACCAATCTCATCCAAACTCCACAAAACATCCAGAAATAAGAAAAACACTCCAATATACATCCAACCATCCAAACCACGGGCCATTGATCTTCCAAATGAGATCAACCCATCCATCAATGGCCGATCGTCCATGAAAACATGCTCAAAGGCAAATCTAGCAGTCCTAACATCATCTAAATAGAAATACAGAGAATCAAAGACAGTAAACATACATTCCATATTAAATAAGCATATTGCACTTGCCTTGATCAATTGCAAGAAGGAAAAGAAGAGAAAACAGAGATCCAATCTGGTAAAAGGCAGTCCCAGCTCTATGGTATCCCAAACACACAATCAGCCCCAAAATCTCTGATCTATAGAGACTTCTACTCCTACACCCATTTCCACAAGAGAACTTCTATAAGGAACGAGATCCAGAGAGAGAGGAAGAGAATTTTTCTAATGGAATTGAACTAGAAGAGGGTATTTACCTGATTTGAAGGAAGAGGAAGAGATGACTGATGTGGATAGAAAGAAATCCCAATATAAGTTGCAGTAACAGGTCGACGGTGGCTTTCTTCTTCTTAGAATCCGTACAGAGAGAACGAGAGAGGGGAGATGAGAGGGAGATGGGAAATTGGAAGGAAAATGGGGAAGGAAGAGAGAAATAAGGAAATGAAAGAGATGAGCAGTAGCCTTCGTTTATAAAGGTTGGGTTTTAGGGTTAGGGACAAAAGTACCTTTTTAGTTTAAATAGAATTAGGGTTAGGGCCAAGGGCATTTTGGTCTTTAGATGGGTTCTAGAAGATTCTTTAGTGGACACCCCCCTATGGTAATTACTAATTTCTAGCTTGGGCCTCTAACAAACTAGCTAACTCTAAAATTAACAAAAGACACCCTATTGACTCTACTAATTACACAACTAGACTAATCCAAGGAAAATACATAATTACCCTTTACTAAACCCCATAATTAGTATAATTAAAATACTTACGCTAATATATAGTATTCAAATTCAAATTGAGGGCCTAACAGGGGTGGGGCCTCACAATTAATGCCACCCAGGATATTACTGCCAGTTATTCTTTTTACTGCTTCAATGGTGATCCTGATACTCTTCTTGTGCAGGTGGTAATGCTGATTTTACAATTGATATGCATCAGAAAGAACAACTTCACGACAATCCCATGTCGATGATGCAATCCCAACACTATCCTGTGAGTCTTGGCTTTTGTGTAGAACATTCAATTGCCATTTTTATTTCTATTACACCATCTAATATCCTTGTTTTCATTTTGACTGTTGCCTTAGCTTTAAGTTTAATTTATGCTTAAAAATACAGATCGGAAGATCTACTGGATTCAGCTTAGGAGGAACCTATGCATCTCATCGCCAGTAACATCAGCAACACGCCCCTTCACTATGCATCTCATTGTCAGCAACAGCAGCAACATGCCCCTTCAGTCAGCATTGCCGATGTTTCCTTTGCACCTGTAAACAGTCAAGATCTTCTTCATTCACATGGGTCTGATCTTTTTCCATCTTCACATGGAACATATCACTCACAGGTACTGTGATTGGAACCATTGGTGGTCATATTTTAGAGAAAGTATGTCATGTTTTCAGGTCAGATTCACGGCATTAGTTAATTTTAGAATTTTTCTCAGATTCTGTCCAGCGGACTCCCTAGTATTGGATGAGGCCTTTAAATTCTCCAAATTCAGTTTTTGGAATTGGATCATATGACCAGCTCATTCAGCAGTATTAGCACCAGCAAAATCAGTCTCAATTTCGGCTGCAACAGATGTCAGCTGTTTCTCAGTCGTATAGAGATTAGAGTTTGAAATCCAAGCAGGGGACCTTACCTTCTCCAGACAAATTCAGCTTGCTGGGTTTATTTGGTGTTATTAGAAAATATGATCCTGATTTCGCTTCTCTTTCCTTGGGAATTGATCTGACAACATTGGGATTAAATCTAAACTCTCCCGATAACCTTCACAAGGCTTTCGGGTCTCCATGGTCTGACGAGCATGTGAAAGGAGATCCTGAGCATGTAGTGCCCGAATGCTATTACAGTAAACCACCACCTCAGCTCCATGTACGTCGTGACTGAATGAAGCCCTTTGCTTTGAGTTTTACTATCTTTTGAGTCCTAACACTGCTGTTGTGGCTGTAGAAAGGGTATTTTGTGAAGTTTGCACCTGCAACATTGCTTTATATCTTTTACAGGTAGAGTTCTTTGTTTGTTATGTTAACTTTGCTGCACTTATCATTCCCACAAATTATTAATTCCTCTGTTAGAATTTTAGTTGGCTAATTCTTCTATCTTGAACAAAACTCAGAGTCCTAATCGAGTTGTATTTTCTATTTAGTTTAGAATAGGACTGTGAAGATAGTATTTGTTTTGAGAAGACTTCCTCAGAAGATGTTCATACACTTAAAAGTGTTTCAAAGAAAACAAATCACATCAAGAGAGAGCTACCCCGGACAAAACTCTCGTGTACAAGAAAATTGACAGAACCCAGTCTCGCTATAGCGAGCCTCAGTTCTGTCAATGACAGAAAGCAGTCTCGCTATAGCGAGACTGAAGCTCGCTATAGCGAGCTGGGAATTTCTGGCAAACGGGACTCTTCTATGCACTTAATTCCAAACTTGTTTCTAGAGTCCTGTTTCATTACCAAAAGTATTGTGCACGAACCATGGGCTATTTATAGACCCCTTGCATCTACAAACAAGATACAGAAGATTTATTATTCACCGGAGTTCTTGAGATTGTGTTCTGGAGAGATTTGTGGGCTTTATTATGCAAGGGAGATTGTGCTGAAGATTCATTCTCTTTCCCTGTGATCAAGCACCTTGAAGGGGCATTCAAGGTGGGTTTCAAGCTAGCACGTGGAAGGTGAACGGCGGGCTGTCGGCAAGTTCTTCACAGTCCTTTTAGGTTGAGTTACAACTGGGACAAAGGTCTAGTGAGTTCACTTGTAATCTTCAAATTATAGTGCTTTGCTTTAGGTGGTCTCTACCACCCGTGGTTTTTTTCCCGAGTTGGGTTTTCCACGTAAAAACTTGTGTCTCGTGCTATTTTTGTGGTGATTGATAATTATCTAGTGTTAGATTAATTATTTAATTATCTGTGTTAGGAATTCACAAGATAATCTGAGAAAGGACCTTAGCCTGTGTTAAGGCTTAAATAGAAGGTTAAGTAAAACCTTCACGTGGTATCAGAGCAAGTTGCACAACTCTAAAGTGCGATCCTCTCAGATTTGATCTATGGAATTCACTAGGGAAGGCACATCTACCACCAAGCCTCCATTACTTGAAGGTAGTAGCAATTATGCTTACTGGAAAGTAAGGATGACTGCGTTTCTACGTTCTCTTGATCATGATGTTTGGCAAACTGTGGTGAATGGCTACAAATCACCAACAACTGTTGTTGAAGGGAGAACTGTTCCCAAACCAGTAGCTGACTGGACCCAAGGAGAAAAGAATCAGACTCATTGGAATGATAGGGCTATGAATGCTATGTACAATGGCGTTTCTCATTCAGAATTTCGGAGAATTTCAACTTGTACCACTGCTAAAGAGGCATGGGATCTTTTAAGAACAGTGCATGAAGGCACTGACATTGTCAGGCAAACCAAAATTCAGAATCTGACATCTGCCTTTGAGACTATACGTATGAAAGACGATGAAACTTTTGATGAATTTAATGCCAAACTTGGGCATATTGTAAATTCAAGTTTCAATCTGGGAGAACCTTTTCCAGATTCAAAAGTGGTAAAGAAAATTCTTCGATCTTTGCCTGAAAGATTTCAGTCCAAAGTGATTGCCATTGAGGAACACACTAATCTCAATGAACTTCCTGTTGAGGAACTTGTTGGAAATTTACAGACTTTTGAATCAAATCACTGCTCTAGTAAAAAATCCAAAGGCATAGCTCTCATGTCTTCTAAAGCTAATAATGATGATGAGTCTGATAATGATTTTGATGATGAACTTGAGGCTTTGTTTGTTAAACGCTTTAAGAAATATTTGAATAAAAATAGACCAAATCTCAAAAAGGAATTCCCAAAGAACAAAGGATTCAATAAAATAAAAGGACTGCCCAAGAATGATAAAAATTCATCCCAACCAGCAAATAAACCCATTCAATGTTTTGAATGTCAAGGATTTGGTCATCCAGCATCTAAATGTGCTAACAGGTTGGAGAAAAACAAAGGAAAAGCCTTAAATGTTTCTTGGGAAGAAGAAGAATCTGAGCATGAGAACAGTGACTTTGAGTCACAATCTGAGTCTGCTAAATTTGTTGCTTTTATATCTAGTACTAACTCATCTCTTGAGCAGGGGTCTTCTGACAAGGATTCCAAGTCAGATGACGAGACAAATATTGATGATTTTTCTGATGAAGACCAGGATATTGAAGTAGTGTATAAGAAACTTCTCAAAGACTCATTACGTTTATCTCGTATAAACGATAAGCTCTCTCAAAAGCTGAAAGATTCAGAATCTCATAATGCAATCATTACTGCTGAACTAAGTGATGCTCGTCTCAAGGTAACCCAGTTAGAAACTCAACGTGTGATTTTATCTGACACAGTTATTGCTGTAGGAAAAGAAAAGGAAGCTTCCACTACACAATATGAGACTGTCAAAAAGAAACTGGATTTCTTGCAAACTGAGTACAACTTGCTGGAGGCTGAGAAAAATAATGTCTGTGGAAACTTCGGATGGCTCTACAAGAGTTAACTTCAGCCAAATCCTCGCTTGATCGAATGAACAAAGGATCCATGACTCTTGATGAGATTCTGTTGCAACAAAGGAGTGATAAACATAAGACAGGACTTGGATTTATCTCTGAGTCTTCTTCTTCTATGCAATCAGGTAAATCTGTGTTTGTTAAAGGACCAGTATTGCAATCCGGCATGTGTGCTACCCTAAATACTCACCTTGCGAACCCAAGAGCAACCAAATATGTGTCAAAACCCAGATTTGTTCCAATCTTCCATTTTTGTGGAATAAAAGGGCACATAAGACCACACTGTTATCAATTTAAATTTCAAACATACAATCAGCATCGGGTGAGGAATAATTCTCCTCAAAAGATCAAGACTAAATCTATCTGGGTTATTAAGTCTGATCTTCGCTGCAATGTGGTCTTGACTGCTCTCAAAGCTACAGATTCGCAAGTTTGGTACTTGGATAGCGGATGTTCTAGACACATGACTGGAAATAGATCCTTGTTTACCTCATTGGAAAGCTGTAATGGAGGTAGAGTAAAATTTGGGGATGGAAGCAAAACAACAATAATCGGAAAAGGTACAGTTTCGATTCCAGGTATGTCTTCTTTATCAAATGTTTTCTTTGTTAAAGGTCTGAAAGCTAACTTGTTAAGCATCAGCCAATTATGTGACACACAACATGAAGTTCATTTCTCTCTTAATGATTGTTTCATTGTTGATAAAAAGGGAAATAATGTTCTCCATGGCGTGCGTACTTCTGACAATTGTTATGTTGTTTCCACAGAGGATACCATATCATGTCATGCAGCTATAATCAATGACATCGATTTGTGGCATCAACGTCTAGGCCATGTTAATCATAAGGACCTAGATAACTTGGCCAAACATGAGACAGTTATAGGGCTGCCCAAACGTTTAAAAGCCCCCACAATTGTGTGTGGTCCTTGTCAGATTGGAAAGCAAATCAGGTCCTCACATAAAAAAGTTGATGCCTTAACCACCACCAGGCCACTTGAACTACTTCACATGGATCTTATGGGGCCTACAAAGACTGAAAGCATTGGCGGTAAGAAATATATATTTCTAACCGTTGATGATTTTTCGCGACTTACATGGGTTCGTTTCCTTAAAGAAAAGTCCGAAACTTTTGAAGTTTTTCTTGATTTATGGACTCTGCTCATTAATGATAAAGGAAAAACCTTTGGTGGTGTAGTTCGTCTTCGATCAGACCATGGGACTGAATTTCAAAACTCTTATTTTGAATCTTTTTGTTCAAAGAATGGTATTAAACATGAATTTTCTGCGCCTAAAACACCACAACAGAATGGTGTTGTTGAGAGAAAAAATCGTGTTGTCCAAGAGATGGCACGTGTGATGTTACACAGTAAAAAAATTCCTCAACGTTTCTGGGCTGAAGCGGTAAACACTGCAGTTCATATTATCAATAGAGTTTACCTACGGCCTGGAACAAGATCGAACCCATATGAGATTTGGAGTAACCGCAAACCAACTGTCAAGTATTTTCGAACCTTTGGGAGTAAGTGCTACATCCTAAAGGATAGGGAACACTTAAGCAAATTTGACTCAAAGAGTGACGAAGGAATTTTTCTTGGTTACTCAATGTCGAGTAAGGCCTATCGGGTTTATAATCTCAGGAACACTACTGTTATGGAGTCGATTAATGTGGTCGTTGATGATGCAGGAACTTCAGATTACTTTTCTGATGATGATGATGTACTTACTAGTTCTCCTCCTATACCACAGGATAATAACGCAAGTTCAAGCAAGCCTGAAGATCCAAGTACATCATCAACGCATAATGATTCCAAAGATAAGAAAATTGATCAATCAAGATCAACTTCTGATCTTATGGACATCATTCAGCATTTTGAAGAAAAAAGTGCATCCAAGAGTTCGCGTCCTGTACCTAAGGTAATGAAAAGCCACCCTATTTCTCAAGTGCTTGGCGATGCAACTGAGTCTATAAAGACTAGAAAACAGGTACGCGAGGAGGTAAGTAATTTTTGCTACATTTCTTCAATTGAACCAAAAAATATAAAAGAAGCCATTCTTGATGATTGCTGGATTAATGCGATGCACGAGGAACTTGCACAATTTGAAAGAAACTGTGTATGGGAATTGGTTCCTAGACCGAGCCACACCAATGTCATCGGCACCAAGTGGATTTATAAGAATAAGACCGATGAATTGGGTCAGGTCATACGGAACAAGGCTAGACTGGTTGCCCAGGGGTATACTCAAATTGATGGCATTGATTTTGATGAGACGTTTGCCCCTGTTGCTCGATTGGAATCTATTCGACTGTTACTTGCTATTGCGTGTTTTCTTCATATCAAACTTTACCAAATGGATGTCAAGAGCGCATTTTTGAATGGATACTTAAATGAGGAAGCATATGTGGAACAGCCCAAAGGATTTCAAGATCCTCATTACCCGGATCATGTGTTTAAACTCAAGAAAGCTCTCTATGGGTTAAAACAGGCTCCAAGAGCATGGTATGAAAGGCTAACTGTCTTTTTGTTGGAAAACGATTTCAAAAGAGGAAGTGTAGACAAGACCTTATTCATTAAAGAAGAACCTCCTCACATGTTAATTGCTCAAATTTATGTGGATGATATTGTTTTTGGATCTACATCATCAGTGCTGGTTGACAATTTTTCTGGTAGTATGTCAAGTGAATCTGAAATGAGCATGGTAGGAGAACTCTCCTTCTTTCTTGGTTTGCAGATCAAGCAGTGTCATAATGGAATATTTGTGTCACAATCAAAATATGCTCGTAATATCTTGACAAAATTTGGGATGACATCTGCTAAACATTCAAGAACACCAATGAGCTCAAACGTGAAATTGAGCATTGATGCGTCTGGCAAAGATGTGAATGAAACACTCTACAGAAGCATGATTGGGAGTCTTCTCTACCTCACTGCCAGTCGACCTGACATCGCTTACAGTGTGGGAGTCTGTGCTCGTTATCAGTCAAAACCAAAGGAATCACACATTCACTCTGTTAAAAGAATCATGAAATATGTAAGCGGAACCGTTGACTTTGGCATCTGGCTAACCAAAGACACAAATACAAATATTGTTGGATATTCAAATGCTGATTGGGCAGGAAGTGTCGATGATCGTAAGAGCACGTCTGGTGGGTGCTTCTTTATTGGAAATAACTTGGTTGCTTGGCACAGTAAAAAGCAGACTTCAATTTCCCTCTCCACCGCTGAAGCCGAATACATTGCTGCTGGTAGTTGTTGTACTCAACTTCTTTGGATGAAACAAATGTTGGCTGACTATGGAATTTCTCAGGACACTATGTCTGTGTATTGTGATAATCAAAGTGCAATTGACATATCCAAAAATCCTGTACAACATTCCCGGACCAAGCACATTGATATTAGGCATCACTTTATCCGTGAGTTAGTCGAAGAGAACATCATTGTCCTTGATAAAGTTTCTACCGACAATCAACTGGCTGATATTTTTACCAAACCTCTGGACCCAAATCGATTCGAATCTCTTCGCAAGTCTCTGGGGATTTCCCCCTGTCTTTAATTCTTCGCTTTAATCAATTTTTTTTACACATGCACAATGCTCACTCCACTCTATGATTTTTATTGCTTATGATTTTGATTACTGATATTGCACAACTTATTGGAATTATTTTTTTTTTCTCTATCACAATGGTTGTTGCCCTCCAAATTAAAAAAAAAAAAAATTTCATATGCATCACATTTTTTTTGAATCAGAGGAGTAGGGCTACCTACAGACATGTGTGAAAGCTTCCAATTTGATTGGTAAGTTTCGTTGGAGAAGGCTACCATGACTGCTAGTGTGAAAGTCACCCAGGACGATTCATATAAAACCCTACAACAAAAAACAAAAGGGGAGAAGCAAATTGCAATATATACATATATGACCCGAGGATCAGGGCTACCTACGGTCATGGGTGATAGCTTCCACTCGATTGGTAAGTTTCGATGGAGAAGGCTACCATCTCCGATAGTGTGAAAGCCACCAATGACGGCGAAAAAAAAAAAAAAAAAAAAAAAGGGGGAGCATATCATTTTTCACACACTATCACAATTTTTCCTAAGGTGCATTTCTTGATCTTATCAGTGGCTATTAATTATAGATGGAACACACATAAAAAAAAAAAAAAAAGGGGGGGGGGGAATTCACTCTGCCTGCGCAACAGGGTTTCTCATTCCAGTATGTAGTCTCGCTATAGCGAGACTACATCTCGCTATAGCGAGCCTACAGGTTCTGTTTTAAAACCGAGAACCCCTTTCTTTTCCTATTTCATCTTCTCTTCCTTTCTTTCTCAAGCTAGGGTTTCTTTGCTTTCTTTTCTCCCCTTTCCATTTTTCTCTATCACAACTCCATTGTTCCTTGTGTTCTTTCCATTTAAGAATTCAGATCTGTGCTTCTTCTTCTCCTCCAAGGTATGCTTTTCTCTCTTCCTCTTCTCACTAATGATTTTCCACTATGCCTACATTGGTGTGTTTGGTACTGGATTGCTTGTTTTGGCACTTGATTTTCACATATGAGCATTGGAGAACATTCATTGATGGATGGATTTATCAATCTTCTAGTTTCATGGGTTTGTGATGGAATCCCTCTACACATTGATCTTTTTGCAAATATTAGATTTTTTTTGAAGATTATTGTGTTTCTTTGATGGATTTCATCTTATTCTTCTCATTATAAAACTCTTGCACATTGGGGTTCTTTGGAAGGTTGTCCAACTTAGTTGGACTAACTCTATGAATTTGTGCACACAAGGTGTTTGGGATATTGCCTCAATGAAGTTTAACATTGTTATATGTGATTTCTTGCATCTTCTTGGCATCAGCATGGCTCCCAAATCATCTAAGGGGAAGCGACCCGCCAGTTCTTCATCTCAATTTGATATTGATCGGTTTCGGGATGCTGAGAGTTCCACTCGGTTTGAATCCACCTTCAAAGACCGAAAGGTGATTTTTGAAAGAATTATTGATCAACATTCTCTACCCCCGTCAAACTTTACAGAATGGCTATATCAAAATCGTCTAATGCATCTCATGAGCTTGGATAATGAATGTTTTGAGGATTGGGTACGAGAATTCTACTGCAATATGTTTGAAGTGAAAGAAGATGGCTTCCGCACATTTGTTCGAGGAAAAACTCTCTCTATTGATGCGCAATCAATCGCCACTTTACTACATCTACGGCGACCTGATCAACCTCTTTATCATTTTCCTGATCTGGACGATCAAGTCCATCTCTTAGATGAGGTTGCTACTGTTCTTTGTGGCCAACCAACTGCTTGGCATCCTCCAGTGCTGAAAATTTCAAGGTTGCAATCAGATTATCGCCTGCTTAACACATTTGTTGTCAACAATGTTGAGCCTAGAGGACATTCCTCTGATCTACTTCCAGCCCAGGCTTTCCTTCTCTACTTCTTGGGTACAGGCACTTCAGTCGATATTCCACGAACAATCATTGACTGCATGTTGAAAATCTATGATGAACCTCGGAAGCTTCAACTTCCATTCGGTGCAATGATTAGCAAGTTGCTTATTGAAGCTGGTTGCCATGTCTACCCACATGAACTACCTGTTCCAAAGAGGCAAAAGATTGATGGCAGGACAAGAAGCATGTCAGACACTCATGTTCGGAATCGCATTCAGGGGGAGCAAGCTCAAGTTCCAGTTGCCGATGACGATGACAACACAGTTGAAACTCGTCTCCTTGCTTTAGAACATGCCGTATATGATCAATCTGTTCAGATTGAACAACTGGATGACAGGATATCGTCTGGCTTCACTGATCTTCGTAATCACATAACAGACATGTTCAATCAACTTCGCCATCAGTGACCTGTCTCAATACTGATGTTTATCTTCTTCTCTGCTTTTTGTTTTATGCCTCTTTCCTAACTTCCTTCTTCCTTATTTTCTGCTTTGCCAACCCATTAACAAAAAGGGGGAGTACCTTATGTTTTAAACTTAGACAGACTGTTTAAGCAATCTGATTAATTCTAGTTCTATGATTTTATGCTTGTTCTTTCCCTTGGTTTATTTTCAGGATTGCATATCAGGCAGATTAATCTTCGTTGGCAATTGGTCTCAGTTGTTTAAAAAGTCTTTTTAAAGTTTATCTTGTACAGGGATAGAAGATCTACTTTGTATAAGGAGTTTTGTTCATGAATTGCCAAAGGGGGAGATTGTTAGAATTTTAGTTGGCTAATTCTTCTATCTTGAACAAAACTCAGAGTCCTAATCGAGTTGTATTTTCTATTTAGTTTAGAATAGGACTGTGAAGATAGTATTTGTTTTGAGAAGACTTCCTCAGAAGATGTTCATACACTTAAAAGTGTTTCAAAGAAAACAAATCACATCAAGAGAGAGCTACCCCGGACAAAACTCTCGTGTACAAGAAAATTGACAGAACCCAGTCTCGCTATAGCGAGACTGAATCTCGCTATAGCGAGCCTCAGTTCTGTCAATGACATAAAGCAATCTCGCTATAGCGAGACTGAAGCTCGCTATAGCGAGCTGGGAATTTCTGGCAAACGGGACTCTTCTATGCACTTAATTCCAAACTTGTTTCTAGAGTCCTGTTTCATTACCAAAAGTATTGTGCACGAACCATGGGCTATTTATAGACCCCTTGCATCTACAAACAAGATACAGAAGATTTATTATTCACCGGAGTTCTTGAGATTGTCTTCTGGAGAGATTTGTGGGCTTTATTATGCAAGGGAGATTGTGCTGAAGATTCATTCTCTTTCCCTGTGATCAAGCACCTTGAAGGGGCATTCAAGGTGGGTTTCAAGCTAGCACGTGGAAGGTGAACGGCGGGCTGTCGGCAAGTTCTTCACAGTCCTTTTAGGTTGAGTTACAACTGGGACAAAGGTCTAGTGAGTTCACTTGTAATCTTCAAATTATAGTGCTTTGCTTTAGGTGGTCTCTACCACCCGTGGTTTTTTCCCGAGTTGGGTTTTCCACGTAAAAACTTGTGTCTCGTGCTATTTTTGTGGTGATTGATAATTATCTAGTGTTAGATTAATTATTTAATTATCTGTGTTAGGAATTCACAAGATAATCTGAGAAAGGACCTTAGCCTGTGTTAAGGCTTAAATAGAAGGTTAAGTAAAACCTTCATCCTCTAATCTTCTTTTTCTTCTTCCCAGGATGCCAAAAGATGAGGCTCAACTTTATGCTGCTAGTGAACTGTATGTGCTCTTTCCCTCTCATATCCTCAAGTCTGTTGACCATGAACTTTGTATAAAAGTATGTTGCCACTAATGAAAAACGCTAAGCAAGTTTGT
The DNA here is from genome assembly GCA_012931725.1 of Litsea cubeba. Lineage (NCBI taxonomy): Eukaryota > Viridiplantae > Streptophyta > Magnoliopsida > Laurales > Lauraceae > Litsea > Litsea cubeba. The sequence goes on from CM022946.1 coordinate 120,047,557, forward strand.
AAATGCGTGTAAGCTCATTCCTATTTTTGTTTTGTAACTGTTAAATACGAAGTTGCGGTTATATCTGTAGGTGCAGAAAATAATGACCCACAATAAGGAGGGAGCCTTATAGGACTTATCCGAGAAGATGATGGTGACTGGGAATGACTGGATGTCGTCCGAAAGTCTGAAAGGGAAGAACACACGGTCAGAGGACCCTGGCCTGGGCGGCGCAAGGCTCTCCAATGCCAAAGTCAGTGTGGGAACTGGAACAATGGAAGGAGAGGGAGAAGAGAAACAGAGTAACGGCTCTGTGAATGGAAATGGGCGTACCTTGGATGGTGGTATGAGCCTCTATTTATAGAGTGTGGAACGTATCTTGGGAGACCATGTGGTGTGGGTCCCATGATTGGACTGGGAAGTCACGATCAGCCCACATTGCATTAATTGTGGTCCAATCCAGCCCACTTTGCATTAAATGCCCGTCGGGTCAGCCCACATCGCATTTAACGCACGTCTTGTTGGGCCAGATCCTGTTGGGCGCCTTTGGCGGTAGGGGTACCAGCGGATCTGCCCTCGGGCCCTGCCCTGATGTGGCCTCAGCCGCTGGATGCCGTTCTGTCAGGGATCTGGCGAAGATTGTGGGCGGCTGGATGTCGCGTCTGTCCCACTAGCTCGTGCCCCTATCCCTCCACGTGCCTGATGACGTGGGGGATGAGGGGCGCATGTGAAGGTTCTCTCTTGCTTCGGCTTCTGTCCCGGCTTCTTCAGCCGAGGTGGAGCTCCTTGCCGAGATGACGCCCGAGGTGGGCCAGTTCGGCGCTAAGGTCCCGGAGCTGCCTGACTTCGGCCGGGCCTCCTGTCCTGGTAGCCGGGGTGAGCTTGATGCCACGTGGATGGCACGAGGATGGCACGTGAGAATGCTTAACCTCATCTGATGGCTGCGATTAACTTAATCCTGTGGTTCTGGAAATCTCCCCACACAATTGCCCCCTAGCTTTTGACCTCTGAAGTGTGCTAGCCTTTAGGGGTTGAAAGCTAGAAGAATCCGTCTGGGGATACTGTGATCATTACTGGTGTCGCTTCAACTCTTTAAAGCAATAAATGCCCTGCCCTGTTCGCCCTGGGAACCGAGCTGACGGCTACACGCGTAGCTTTTGCGCCGATTGCGTTGTCTCATTGATTGACGGGCACGGGCTTTGAAGTGTCTCTTCGAATTCGGAGGCGGTACCCAAATGAGGGTTCCCCCTTCTACAAATAGGGTCGTCCCCTTCTTTTTCTCGTTCCCGATTTCTTTCGCCTTCGCCTTTGCTTTCGATTTCTGCTCTGGTTCCTGAGATCTGTTCGAGGAGGACGACCGCAGATCGCGTCTGGATCTGCTCTTGATCTGCCTCTTCGCCCCTGTAAGTCGCTCTGTTCTTCCGTCTGGTTCTTCTGGGGGTTTTTCAATTTCTAGGGTTTTTCCTCGTCGTCGCCCCTTCTAGTCATGGGCACCCCCAGATTCAGGGTAGATTCCGATGAGGGCTTAGCCGAGTTTAGGGCTGCCTTCAAAATTCCGGAGGGGGTCCTCCTGAAACCGGCGGACCTTGCCGACGCTGCCCTGTATCGCTGCTACGGCGGCTGGATGCCATTCCCTCTGATCTCCGTGATCGAGGGTGGGGTCAGGTTTCCACTGCACCCCCTGCTTAGGGCTTGCCTTAGCCTTTGGTCCCTCGCCCCGGGCCAGCTGATGCCCAATGGCTACAAGGTCATCATGGGCACAGCGAAACTGAACAAGATCTTGGGGACCAACCTAGGCCCTCACGACATCGAGGACACATATGATATCTGCAAGGCTGGGGAGGGAAGATACTATCTCCGTGTGAAGCCGCAGCGAAGGGGCTTCGTCCTAGCCTTGGAGGATTCAAGTAAGAATGCTGAGGAGGATTTCTTCTGTGTCTCGGGGAACTGGGAGTTCGGCCCGGGTGAAGACAGGAGGCTGTCGGTCCCGCGTCGCCCTGGGGAAGTCCCAAGTAATCCTCACTGCTTTTCTCCTTTACTGTTTTGCTTACCTCATTGATGCCGAACTGATACTCTTTTTTGCCTGTTGAGCAGAGGCGGGTGCAAGGCGACGCTGAGCTGTTAGCGAAGGGTCGAGGAGGAATACCGACGACATCAACAAGGTCGAACGGTACAAGGGGCACGAGACCAGGTCAGCTTGGAAGCTGCTTGGGTACACGCCGAGGTATCGCGGCCACTACCACAGGACTGGAGTACCTGAGGCGGACGAGACACACCCTGACCGTCGTTGCGGTGTTCGGCGGGATCCCCTTGACCGATCCTGTTGCCGACCGAACTGCGTCTGGTGCCGAGGCGTCTACTTCTGATCCGGAGCTGCCGGACTTGACGCAGATAGTGGACGCCTATCTCTCTGATCGAGGAGAGGACATGAGGGAAGCTCGAGGGAGCTCGCTGTCAGGGACCTGGCTGCTAAGTTTAGGCAGAGGTCAGCGTCTTCTGGGGCTTCGTCGCCTGCTGGTACTCGTGCTGCTTCGGGTCCGGTGGGCGCCGGTGCTCCTTCTGCTCCTGCCCCTGCCCCGAGCGGTGGAGCACGGCGACGCTCGCCGGAGCGCTCGAAGGAGGGGTCCCCGCCCAGGAAGAAGTCCAAGGCGGGGGAGAAGAGTTCGGAGGCTGATCTACAGCCGAAGGGCAAGACTCCCGAACGAGCCCCTGGGGCTAAAGCTCCATCCGAAAAGGGAGGCGAGAAGAGCGCGCCGAAGGAAAAGAGTGCGCCGGCCGAAAAGAGTGCGCCGGTCAGCAAGTCGGCTGTCGGTCCAGCGCGCGAGCCTCTCATCTCGGCGGGGCAAGGGTCCGGATCGGCCTCCAGGCCCCGAACTGCCCCAGCACCGTGGAAGCCGAAAATGGAAACCTCTACCGGCAAGCCCCTGAACGTTGAAGACCGATTGCTGGGAAATGCCGAGGTGATCGGGGCTCTCGCCAAGGCCTGTGCTCTGCCAAGAGACATGGAGACGCACGATAGGTTCGAGGATGAGAGCCTGATGGTCTCGGCGATCCAGGATAGTCTTCGGGTAAGTATTTGCAACGCTTTTCTTCGTTCTTCAAGTGTCTTGGTCGAACCTGACTCTGTTTCCATTTGCAGAACGTGCAGAGGCTCCTAACCGTGGTGGGAAGGAGGGACAGGAACGCTGCGAGAGTGACCCGCCTGGAGTCCGAGCGGGAGAAGCTGAAGAAGGAGCTGGACGAGCAGCGGAAGGGATTGGAAGAGCTCAAGGTGGCCAGTGCTGGAGAATCCGCTCGATTGGCATCGGTTCTGACCGAGAACGCTGAACTTTCGTCCAGGGCCAACCATATGAAAGGCGAGCTCTGGATGAAGAACAAGAAGACCGCCAAACTGGAATCGGAGCTGGCCAGATTGAAGTCTGAGTCGACGGCTGAGGTAACAAGATTGCGGGGGGAGGTCTTGGCTGGTTGCGCTGAGAAGGAGAAGCTGGTGAAGGAAAAGGCCTCTCTTCAGGCCGAGGCCCAGTCCGCCTTCCAGGATGGGGTAGATCGAGCCACTGAGCTGTACGAGAAGCAGGTGGAGGAGATCACCGCAATCTTGTTCGAGGAAGGATGCCTGGCCGCACTGAGACGTGCGGGGGTCCCTGAAGACCACCCTGTCTATCAGGACCTGCCGAAGTATTCGGACCTGGATCCCGAGCCGAGCTCCGCACCTGCAACTGGTAGTGCCCCGGTCAAAGCTCCTGCAACTGAAAGCGCCCCGGTCGAAGCTCCTGCTGCTGACGACGCTCCAGCTGCCCCGGTCTCGAGCGATGCCCCAGTCACCGGTGAGGCTTTGGTCGTGCCTCAGGGTGAGACCTCTTCTGCCCCTGGTTCGGCTGAGGTACCAGTCGAAGCCTCCTCCGCCAGCGACGCTCCGAGCGGAGTCATGGTTTCGGCCGAGTCCACTGGTCCATCAGATGTGGTGATCGACCTAGTGGAGTCGCCGAAACCATAGTGGTCGGGCTCCTTCGCATTTCTGTCTTCTTGTCTCTGTCATCTTTTCTGTAGTTCTTTTGTGTCTCGGCCTTGTAAACATTTTTCGCAATCAATGAAAGACGGGTTTCTTTACTTGTGAATTTTCTCTTGGCATTTGTCTCCCTTTCCTTTCTGGATGTGCATTGAATGGTATTGAATGCCTTTACTGTGTGGCGTGGCCCTTGAGGTAGAGTCAAACGGTCCTCATAGCTGTCTGTGCCGATTCTTCGTATTCTGGAGACCATAAATGGCAATAAACATGGCGCTAGGGCTGATGAGGAAATCGGGCGGATGTCTCCACGTGGCGCCATAGGAATTGCCGGTCAACGGATTGGAGGGCGTGCGTCCTTTGCAACGAGTGGGAGACTTCGCCCCTTAAATTCCCTTTGGAGATTGAGTAATTCCCTTTGGAGATTGAGCCCTTCTCCTTCCTATAAGTAGGGGGAGCAGGCTCGCCATGGGAGAAGGAAAGAACATAGTTGTAGGAACCATGTCCGGGAGCTGTCCAGAATTATTTGATCCGGGGGGAACCCTGCGCCGTTGGACGGCTATCCCCGAGGGGGGAAGGCTATCGTAGTCCGCGCGCTCTCTGAAGGAACTCCCCGTGGACCGCACGCTCTCTGAACGCGGGTTCACGGCCAGCCGCCCCCGGGTTGAAATCGGATGGGTCGGGACCTGGGCGTCTGCCGATCCTGCAGGGTCCTGGGTGGCATCGAGCTCCCTCCCTGTCAGAATGGTAAGACCAAGGGTGGAGTTAAGGCCTGCGGGACCTGGGGGTTCTTCAAACCTTGGCTGGCCTTACTGGCCGGAGGGTGTCGAAGAGCTTAGCGAAGTCCTGTGCCTCCAAACTGGAGAGGCTCTGTAATCGCTTTGGTCTGACCAACCAAAGTGTATTATAGAGCTCTGTGAAACTCAGGATCGCTCAGAACCTCCAGGCAGCGATCCGGCGTCCTCGAGCCTTTTGCCTGAAGAGTCGGTGGAGATCAGTGCCTGAAGAGTCGGTGGAGATCAGAGTCTCCCAGCCTTTCTCTATTTTCTGTTTTTAGAGGACTGTGATCCTCCTTTCTGTACTTTGCTTTCTGTTCTGTATTTCTTGTAATGAAGTAGTTTACAATGAATAAAAAGGAGGAATTCTATGATTACCCAAACAGTGTTCAATGCTTTTGAGTTCTTTCTCTTTCTTTGCACTGTTCTGGAATGCTTGCATTTGTGTTTGAGTGCTGGCGCTGCTCTCTTCTGGAAAGCTGCTTTTGGCCGAAATGGCTGGCCTTGCGCCGAGGTAGATCCATACCGCGGCCGGATTGACCGGCGCCGAGGTGGCCACATCGTTCCTCTGGCCTCGGCTAGGCGAGAGTGAGTTCGGCAATGGCCTTCTGAGGGGTGTATGAACCCGGACTTCAGGAAACTGACCTTGGCCGAACTTCCTTGAGCCGATGTGTGAGGGGTTTATGAACCCGGACTTCAGGAAACGGCTGAGTGTAGGAACTCTAGACCATTCCCAAGGCGTAGAGCCTGAAGTGTGTCCAAGACACGGGGCTTTTGGAAAGGCTGAGTGTAGGAACTCCAGGCCATTTCCAGGGCGTATGTACCCGGGGTGGATGGGTAAAGACCCTGAGTTTAGGAATTGGCCGAGTGTCCGAACTCGAGGCCTTTTCCAAGGCTGTTAACCCTTGGAGATGGGTGAAGACCCTGAGTTTAGGAATTGGCCGAGTGTCCGAACTCGAGGCCTTTTCCCGGGCTATTAACCCTTGGAGATGGGTGAAGACCCTGAGTTTAGGAATCTGCCGAGTGCCCGAACTCGAGGCCTTTTCCAGGGCTATTAACCCTTGGAGATGGGTGAAGACCCTGAGTTTAGGAATTGGCCGAGTGTCCGAACTCGAGGCCTTTTCCCGGGCTATTAACCCTTGGAGATGGGTGAAGACCCTGAGTTTAGGAATTGGCCGAGTGTCCGAACTCGAGGCCTTTTCCCGGGCTATTAACCCTTGGAGATGGGTGAAGACCCTGAGTTTAGGAATTGGCCGAGTGTCCGAACTCGAGGCCTTTTCTCGGGCTATTAACCCTTGGAGATGGGTGAAGACCCTGAGTTTAGGAATTGGCCGAGTGCCCGAACTCGAGGCCTTTTCCAGGGCTATTAACCCTTGGAGATGGGTGAGGACCCTGAGTTTAGGAATTGGCCGAGTGCCCGAACTCGAGGCCTTTTCCAGGGCTATTAACCCTTGGAGATGGGTGAGGACCCTGAGTTTAGGAATTGGCCGAGTGTCCGAACTCGAGGCCTTTTCCAGGGCTATTAACCCTTGTAGCCGAAGTCGATCAAAGAGAGATGACAGATTGATGACGGGGCGAAAGCTATTTCCATTGATTCATAGATTCATTACATCTTTTAGAAACTGAATTTCTTGGGATACAGATGGATACAGAGGACGCCAGATGGATCACGTAATGATCTTCTCCGAATCCTCACTGTCTGGGACCTGGGCTGCGCTCTGGTGAACTCGGCCCTCGCTGCCGCCAGCATCTCCCGCCTCAACGAACTCTGGAATGTGGCCCTCTTCGGCCAGCTTCTCCAGATACCTCTGCAAAGAGTTGCAGTCCACGGTCTTGTGCCCGCTACCTTTGTGGTAAGAGCAGTAGAGCTTGCTCTGGCTGCCGGCGGTGGGCTCATTCCTCAAGGGCGGAGGCCACTTAAAGAATGGCTTGGTCTTTATCTTGGTCAGGATACGGTAGATCGGCTCCTTGAAGACGACGTTGACGCCCTGACTGGCGCTGGTGGGAGGTCCGGGCTGCCAGGTGCCCCCAGACCTGGACGACGAAGGCTTCGCCGAACTGGAGACCCAGGCCCGCTTGGGCTCCTGCTTCTGGGAGGGCCTCCCGCCTCTTTGCCGAGGCTGGCCATTCTTCTGCTCGGGCTCCGGATGCCCGTCCTGTTCCCTAGCTCGGATCTCGTCTTCCTCCTGGGCGATGAAGCGCTTCACCCGGGACATCAATTCTGGCATGGACTCTGGGGAGTCCCCGGCCAAGTTCTTCCGCAAGTCGTGGCCGGGGATCAGGGCATGCTGGAAGGCGTAGATCGCTATCCCCGTCCCTCGAGCCCTCGATCTGGCTGTGGACCGCCCAGAATCGCTGTGCGAACTTGGCGAGGGTTTCGCCCTGCTTCATCCTCAGGGCGAGGAGGTCCCCTTCCTTCTTAGGGACGACGATGTAGGCTTGGAACTTCTTCAGGAAGGAGAGCTGGAGCTCCTTCCAACTGGAAACCGACTGCTCCGGGAGAGAGCAGAACCACTTCAGGGGGAGGTCGCCCAAATTGGAGGAGAAGATTTTGCAGTTTAGGTGACCCTCGTTCCCCCAGATGGACATCTTCTGGGAGAAGTGTCGGAGGTGTGCAGACGGGTCAGACAATCCGTCATAGGGGATGAACCGCGGGACGGAGAACTTTCTGGGCAAGGGGGTGCGCTCAATCTCTTTTGTGAAGGGCGAGCCCCCCAGATCGGTGTGACCACAGATCTGCTTCTGGTCCTGCATGTCCAGGTTGTGCTGAAGAGCTAGCCTGACGCGTTTGTCGAACCGCTCCTGCTCGTCGTCCTCCTCTGGAGTCTGAACTCTGGACTTTCGCTTGGGGTGGTTCGGACTGCGATGGCTATGATCTCGGCCATCGCGACTATGGTGACTCCGGCTGTTGCTCGAGCCTTCGTCACGAATCTGGCTCCGTTTCTGGTCCAGATGATTCCTGAGGTCTCCGCGGGGAGGCTGGGCTGCCCTGCTGGGGGCGTCCCCCTTCTTCCCTTGAGGCTCAGAGACTTGCCTCAAGGAGGCTGTTCGCGCTGCCTTCAGCTGCTGTTGGAGCTGCTGGAGCTCTCGGACTAACTGCTCCTGCTTTTGGAGAAGAGCGTCTTGGGCTGCGACGTCCCCTCCAGCGGCTGGAGGTTGAACGTGGCGCGTCTCTCCTACGGCCACGGCTTTGTCCTTCCGAGGACGTTCGCGCCGGTTCTCGTCGCGTCGGGGTGGCACGGTTTTGTCCGCTGAGAGCGAGGCCTCGACTCCCTCTTGGAAGGGGATCTCGACAAAGAGTTGGGAGCCCAGGCGGCCCTCGCCTGCGGATGTGCCTTGGACCGTTCGGGATCTTCCCTGAGGAGGGACGTCCGTTGACGGTGGTAGCATCTCGAGAACTGGTCTTGAGGATTCTCCGCCTTTCTTAGCTTTCGGTGGCATGGCTTCTGTGAGATCGAGGTTTAGAAAGACTGTTTGGAAAGATTTGGAGAAGCTTGGGAAGGCTGGGATATTGCTTTCCCACAGACGGCGCCAATTGTAGGTGCAGAAAATAATGACCCACAATAAGGAGGGAGCCTTATAGGACTTATCCGAGAAGATGATGGTGACTGGGAATGACTGGATGCCGTCCGAAAGCCTGAAAGGGAAGAACACACGGTCAGAGGACCCTGGCCTGATCGGCGCAAGGCTCTCCGATGCCAAAGTCAGTGTGGGAACTGGAACAATGGAAGGAGAGGGAGAAGAGAAACAGAGTAACGGCTCTGTGAATGGAAATGGGCGTACCTTGGATGGTGGTATGAGCCTCTATTTATAGAGTGTGGAACGTATCTTTGGGAGACCATGTGGTGTGGGTCCCATGATTGGACTGGGAAGTCACGATCAGCCCACATTGCATTAATTGTGGTCCAATCCAGCCCACTTTGCATTAAATGCCCGTCGGGTCAGCCCACATCGCATTTAACGCACGTCTTGTTGGGCCAGATCCTGTTGGGCGCCTTTGGCGGTAGGGGTACCAGCGGATCTGCCCTCGGGCCCTGCCCTGATGTGGCCTCAGCCGCTGGATGCCGTTCTGTCAGGGATCTGGCGAAGATTGTGGGCGGCTGGATGTCGCGTCTGTCCCACTAGCTCGTGCCCCTATCCCTCCACGTGCCTGATGACGTGGGGGATGAGGGGCGCATGTGAAGGTTCTCTCTTGCTTCGGCTTCTGTCCCGGCTTCTTCAGCCGAGGTGGAGCTCCTTGCCGAGATGACGCCCGAGGTGGGCCAGTTCGGCGCTAAGGTCCCGGAGCTGCCTGACTTCGGCCGGGCCTCCTGTCCTGGTAGCCGGGGTGAGCTTGATGCCACGTGGATGGCACGAGGATGGCACGTGAGAATGCTTAACCTCATCTGATGGCTGCGATTAACTTAATCCTGTGGTTCTGGAAATCTCCCCACACAATATCATATCATGGGGCCTCGACTGAGTCAGTTGCACAAGTTAAGGCATGAAATCAGTGATACATCAGTTATTGATCATATCGGCATTATGTTTAGACTAAATAATATGAAAAATAAAATATGTAAACTATTGAAGTAGTATTGTACTTCCCATTTATTATTTATCTATTTACATTACGAGGTAATGTATTAGCATGCATCATACTTGTCATTGGGTCCTGTATTGCTGTCTGGCCTTAGACTGTTGAATTTGTTAAGGTTTTTTTCGTTCTTATTTTGTTTGCTTACCGTCACACATGTAGAAACTCGTTCATATGTAAGGAGTTTTTTTTCTTTGAATAGTTACTTAGACAATTTGAAGACTGAAGTATTGGATTCTTGAAACTATAAAATGCAAAAAATGAAAACGAATTTCTTAGATCAGTGCTTTAGAATTCGATTTTTCATTGATATAACAGAATAAATTGCGGCATCCATCTCAAAATCGCTAATAAATTCAACCACAGCAGAAAATCTGAGAAATTAAAAAAGCTCCAAGTACATAGGTCCATACATTAGAGTAAGAAAACATAGGTCTTGAATTTCTTGTAACAAGTCTTGCCATCTAATCGAGAATATTACCGGCCTCCAAATCAGCCTATTGGGCCTAATTGTCAATGCAATATATGTGCGGCAAATATTTACCATTAAACAGACATGATCCTAGGGTTGAGCAGTGATTCAAATAACAAAATTTCATACCAAAATACAACTTCAACGTCAAATTAAGGTAAATACATGCAAATGACTGTTGATAGCCTGTTAGATCCATTTGTGGTTGAAGGTTGAGCAAACTATGCATGCAATTGCTGAAATCCTGGGGGTATCTTTCATTAGTAAGGAAGAGTTATTCAGAGTATGGTGATGACCCAGAATCCAGGCCCTTTGAATTCCGTGTCACAACTTATAAAAGTATCTTATGACATACATAAGTTAAAGCAAAATACTCCAATAAGAATCCGGAGCAATCCTATTAAATAAACTTGAATATCAATTAAAGCCTGAATTCAAAAAAATCAAGTAAACAAATCAATTCTTCTTGAGTAAAATAAAACAACTACCAATCTTAAAATCCCTCAATACAATAATTGAATAAAATGAACCAAGACTAGTTCTCTTTATTTTCTAGGTGATTCTGTTGCTCAAGTACGCTTGTTGAAGCCTATCTCTTGGTCATCATGATATTCTTTAGACTTTTAATCCTAATTACCTGGAATGAGGCAATCCAGGAGTTAGTGGAAACTGACCATTAAAAAAAAGAGTTAGTGGAAACTGAGCAATTAGCATTCAAGTCTAAATGCATAGGTAAACATCATTTAAAATTTAACACGAGATAATTTTAACAAATTATGCAAGTCAATCAATGTAGCATTCCACAATATCTTGACAATAACACGGACCACTGGTAATTATCACATCCACCAACAACCTCCTAATGGCTTGGTAGCACCGGCCAACACGGGATCAAGTACCCTATGTACAAGACCACATGGGCACCTCAAGGTTCATATGTGCGCATATCATGGTGACCCACTGGTCAACAAGATCATTCGGTACTGTAGGATCAAGTCCTCCCACGGCTAACCCATAGTCAGACAATCCCTTAACACGGTTGACATAAAACTGAACAATTATTTAAAATAATAATAATAGTAAAGCCAGAAAATTATCCACGGCTGATACGAAGTCAAACAATTAACCACGGTTGACACGAAGTCAAACAACACAAAAATACCTAAGGTTCGGCTGGCCCCCGAACCCTATATTTGGGGTTCGGACACACATACACACACAGATGCTTGTATCTAAATTGCAGACCTAGACTCCTGTCAATGGTAGCATGAGAAAAAATTGATTGCGAGATTGAAAAAAAAAAACCTACTGTGTATCATAAAAGAATGAAGGACCACCAAATTAGCACTACCATATAACCCCATTTACATCAAACCACATCAGAACTGTAGGTGCAGAAAATAATGACCCACAATAAAGGAGGAGCCTTAGAGGACTTATCCGAGAAGATGGTGACTGGGAATGACTGGATACCGTCCGAAAGCCTGAAAGAGATGAACAAACGATCAAAGGACCCTGGCCTGGGCGGCGCAAGGCTCTCCGATGCCAAAATCAGTGTGGGAACTGGAACAATGGAAGGAGAGGGAGAAGAGAGACAGAGTAACGGCTCTGTGAATGAAATTGTGCGTACCTTTGATGGTGGTATGAGCCTCTATTTATAGAGTTTGGAACGTATCTTTGGGAGATATCGTGGTGTGGGTCCCGTGATTCGACAGGGAAGTCACGATCAGCCCACCTTACATTAATTGCGATCCAATCCAGCCCACTATGCATTAAATGCGCGTCGGGTCAGCCCACGTCGCATTTAATGCACGTCTTGTTGGGCCAGATCATGTTGGACGCCTTTGGCGGTAGGGGTACCATCGGATCTGCCCTCGGGCCTTACCCTGATGTGGCCTTAGCCGCTGGATGCCGCCCTGCCAGGGATCTGGCGAAGATTGTGGGCGGCTGGATGTCGCGTCTGTCCCACTAGCTCGTGCCCCTATCCCTCCACGTGCCTGATGACGTGGGGGATGAGGGGCGCAAGTGAAGGTTCTCTCTTGCTTCGGCTTCTGTCCTGGCTTCTTCAGCCGAGGTGGAGTTTTCTGCCGAGATGGCACCGGGGTGGCTCAGCCGAGGTGGAGCTCCCCGCCGAGATGGCACCCGGGGTGGACCAGTTCGGCGCTAGTGGCCCGGAGATGCTTGACTTTGGCCGAGGCCTCTGTCCTGGTAGCCGGGGTGAGATTGGTGCCACGTGGATGGCACGCGGATGGCACGTGAGAATGCTTAGCCTCATCTGATGGCTGTGATTAGCTTAATCCTGTGGCTCTGGAAATCTCCCCACACAAGAACAAAGATTTCAGGGGTTTACATTGAATTCGCCCATGATCAGCCCTTTTATAGGGTTCATCCGTGTATAAAATCGATGGGTGGAGCTTGGTTAAGTGGTTTCATATGATCTTACCCCGTTATCTATCATCCATTGATGAGAAAATCCCCCAACTTACAAAAACAACAAATAGAACAATATCTACGCAATTAGAAATGAATTCCTACTCAACCTCGTATATGCGATGGAGGCTCAATTAACTTGGGGAAGAGAATATGCCATCCAAAGAAGCACACCACTACTGTTTCTCCTCTTCTCCTTCTAGTTATCTCTCTTGGTAAGCTAGGGTTAGGGTTAGGGTTTGGAGTGGGGGAAAAGCAAGAACTAGGGGGGGGGGGGGGGGGAATAGAGACTTTGGGGCTGGAGGGGGGGATAGAGACTTTGGGGCTGCCGATTACAAATTAACCCAAAGTGGGTATGCGCATGCTTAAAAAGGCAAGGGTACATGTGCGCACAACAATAATCCCATCGGGATTAGTGCGCAACTCCAAATCCTCTAGGGAGTTGTGCGCTAGGCACAAATCTATCATATTTCGCGCGAATTCCACAAGGGTCCCATCTAACATATACTGCTCTCAATGCTCTAGTGTCCCATCAATTAAAAAGGAAACTAATAAATAACTTAATGCTTATGGGTCTTACTAACTTCTATTAAAACCATATTTTTAAAGGCCCACAATTAGAAGACAATTATCAAATATGCATAGGGTCCCATCTCCCTAGCATATTACAAATAGTCCCATTGGAAACCCTTTCCCCCTCTTACTGAGTTAGGACCTGATGCAGGATGGATGGTCCCACATGGGACCACCCAAAAATAGTTTATGAATTATTTCTTTTTCCCTAATTACTTCTTATTAGATTTCTAATTTTATTTAAAGAGTGTGATTACGATAGTTTCTAATTTTGTTTGCCTTCATAGTTTGATTAGGTTTCTTAGCCCCTAAGGTTTCTTTTCCTATTTATTTCCATTGTAAGAGATTTAGATCTTAGAATTTTGATGATTAATCGAATTTGAGTGGTTTTATCCCTTGGAGGTGTGTCCTCATATTGAAGTCTCTGCGGACACGTGCTTCGGCACTTCCACGCAAGCCCTAATCATAGGGCCTGCACCAATTGGTATCAGAGCGAAGATCCGATCGAAGCCCGTCCATCCATTCCGTCGATTTCGTTCCATATCCCATTATATCTAATTCCAACCCTTGAAATCCCCTTGTCGCAATATTTTCAGACCCATTCCCCATTGGGTCAAAAATCCCAAATACCCCTTTCGCATTGGTCGAAGACCCCAGCCAATCCCTTTGATCGAACCCACTTTGCAACCCAACACTCACCAAACCAGCAACCCTTTCCCACTCTCCAACCCCTCCCTTGCCCAATCTTCCGCCGCTGAACACATCACCAATAAAAAACCTTAAACCCCAACCCTTTTCTTGAAATTCCATTCGAGCCAATAAAAGAAGATATCGAGAGGAGGGAAAAAGAAATAGAAAAAAAAAGGAAAATAGAAAAACAGAAAAAGAAGACTTGAGTTAGGAAGTATCTGGTACCACAACCCTCCTGCATTTGTTCGTCGCACAATTGCTGCACATCGCAGTACACCATCACCAGCAGTGTCGTCGACTCCGCTCGACACCAGTAGCAGCAACCTCCGACCATTGTTGTAGTTGTCATCATCTCCGGTCAAGGCCCTCCATAACCTCTTCGACAAGAAATAAGGTTGACAAGTCGAAACCCTTCCTTCCCCTTTTTTTTTATTCTTGTGCGAAGCACAAGGCAAGGCCTCCCTCAAATAGGGCCCGCATGTGTCTGTAAGGATCAACAGATCCTTGTATTGAAGAAGGAGAAGAATAATAAGAGAGAAAGAGGAGAGATTGTGGAATCTGTCGTATCCCAAAGGGGGGATCGACTATTGCTCTTTATACACAAAGTATTGCTCATTACAGCCTATGGTTGATCCTAATTACATGTGTATATAAGTAAGAAAGGAAAGAATATAAAAATTATTGATATCATACAACTATACAATGTTGACCAAATCTAAGAGATCCCACACGTGTGTTTGAAGCTTTGGGCCTCTTAGTCATGGGCCTTGAGAGATGGGCCTGCTGTGTTTCTACACTCCCCCTCAAATTAATGCAGTGGTTTGCCAAGAAGCATCAATTTGGAAAGATGGAATCATGACGATCGCGGGGCAAGCCCTTCGTGAACACATCTGCCAGTTGTTCAGAGGAAGAGATATATGGTAGACTGATATCTTCACCGACAAAGTGCTGACGGATAAAGTGACAGTTCAATGTGCTTAGTGCGCTCATGGAAAACATTATTCTTTGCAATTTGAATAGCACTTATGTTATCTCCAACAGCGGAGTAGGATCTCTGGTGAGGATGCTGAATTCTCGAAGAAGACGGCGCAACCATATGACTACGCTGCAGGCAGAAGACATGGAACAATATTTGGCCTCGGCCGTTGATTTGGAAATTGTGACTTGTTTCTTGCTTTTCCATGAGATGAGAGAAGGGCCCAAGAACATGCACCATCCAGTCGTCGAGCGACGACTGTCGGGACATCCAGCCCAATCGGCATCAGCATATGCTGTCAATTGTAATGAAGAGGTTGAAGGGTAAAATAAACCACGATCCCGAGTACCCTTTACATATCTGAGAATACGATAAACAGCTTGAAGATGTGGTTTATGAGGATGGCCTACAAACTGGCTAACAGTCTGCACATCATGTGATATATCGGGCCGCGTCATGGTTAAGTAGAGCAGGCTACCAACCAAACGACGAAATATGGTAGGATCTGGGAGAGTATGCCCATCTTCTTTGCTGAGCTTGACATTAAGCTCAATGGGAGTGACAAATGTTTTGGCATCGTCAAGTCACGCAGAATGAATCAAGTCATCAGCATATTTTGATTGAGTAATTTGAATGCCAGCTTTGTTCCATTGAGCCTCCAGACCCAGAAAGTAGGTTAAGGAACCAAGGTCCTTCATTTTGAAATTGCTCAAGAGGTGAGTTTTAAGTTCAGTGATCCCATCATGATCATTCCCACTAATTATCATATCATCAACATAGATCAATAGAATTGTATAGCCACGAGAGGATCTCCGAATGAAGAGAGAGCTGTCATCGGAGCTTTGATAGAAGCGGGCCTGAAGGATGGCAGATCAAAACTTTTCAAACCAGGCCCAAGGAGCTTGTTTGAGCCCATATAAGGACTTTGTCAACTTGCAGACATGATGTGGAGGACAAGAATACCCTGGTGGCGGACGCATATACACAACTTCCTTGAGATCCCCATGTAAAAATGCGTTCTTGACATCCATCTATCAGAGGGGCCAGTTGCGAGATGCGGCAACTGCGAGTAAGCACCGAACTGTAGTCATTTTGGCAATCGGGGCAAAGGTTTCCTCATAGTCAATGCCGTACTCCTTCTTATAACCTTGGGTAACTAGGCGGGCCTCGTATCTATCAATACTGCCATCAGAGCGACGTTTAATGGAATAGACCCATTTGTTTCCGATGATGGTTGTATTTGCTGGAAGAGGCACTAAGTCCCAAGTTATGTTGACTTCGAGGGAAAGTAATTCATCTGTCATTGCATCTTGCCAACATGGTATATTAGCGGTCTGTTTATAACAAGTAGTGATAGGAATGGGATCCAAAGAGGTAAGAAGTGCTGAAAATCCATATATATCAGGTGGAACTGAAGTATGACTAGAGCACCATAGATAAGGTCCAGAAGTGTTACCTTCAGTAGTATCATTGCTTACAGGAACCAGCAGGGTAGGTGGATCTGTAGGAGGATCAGTAGGAGGTAGTTGCCTTGGACGACGAGTATAGACCTGTGTAACTGTAGGAGGGTAAGTAGGACATAAAAATTGAGGAAGGTAAGACACTTGGATATTAGAAGAACTTGGTGACTGTGAGTAAAACGGAACGTACTCCAAGAAAACAACATTTTGAGAAATCCTTATTCGGCGTTCTTTGGAATCATAGCACTGAAAGCCTTTGTGTTCATCACTATAACCAAGAAACATACATCGAGCTGCTTGTGGGGAAAGTTTTGTACCCTCTAGAGAGGGGAGATGAACAAAACAGAGACAGCCAAAAATGCGCAAGTGTGGGTAGGAAGGTGGATGACCAAATAAACACTCAAAAGGGGAAACTGTACCTAGGACAGAGCTAGGTAATCTGTTGATAATGTGAACAGCTGTATGGGCTGCTTCACACCAAAATCGAGGTGGAACAAGGGATTCCACAAGGAGAGTTCGGACAGTTTCTAGGAGATGCCGATTCTTTCGTTCTGCCACTCCATTTTGTTGTGGTGTGTGGGGGCAAGATTTTTGATGAATAATTCCTTTTTATGCAAGAAAGTTATTGAACTCAGTGGATGTATACTTTCCCCCTGAATATGAACGTAAAATCTTTATGGATTTTTTAAATTGAGTACTGACCATTTTATAGATTTTTGGAACATGGAAAAAACTTTAGATTTAGATTTCAAAAAATAGATCCATGTATAACGGCAATGATCATCTATAAAGGTAACATAATATTTATATCCAAGTCGACTCAAGTTAGGGGCAATCCCCCAGACATCTGTGTGAACAACATCAAATGTGTCAGCAGTACGTGAATAATGAATAGGGAATGGTAACACATGACTTTTGCTTAAACAACAAGATTCACATTTCGATTTTGAAAAATGAGAAACCATAGAACTAGACATAAATTTATTCAAATATCCAAGTTTAAACAAAGATGACAAATTTGCATTATTCAAATGACTAAGGCGTTTATGCCAAGTGGTCCACATATTATTTAAAAGACTGCTAGATGAGGTAAGAAATGATTGTTGTCCCATGTCCAAGAGAAACAGCCTACCATGCTTACTCCCCATCCCGATCACCTTCCCAGTTTGCCGGTCCTGTATGACACAACCAGAAGGAGAAAAATTAACTAGTTAATCAGATTCAACAAGTTGGCCAATGGAAATAAGATTTGCATCTAAATTGGGGACAAAATAAACATTAGGCAAGGTAAGAGTACCAATGGTTATATTGCCCATACCAGAAATTGGTAATTGATCACCATTTGCGATGGTGATGGAGTCATGGCCATGGTAAGGTTTATGGTTGTGCAAATTTTGGACCACAGAAGTCGTGGTTGGAGGCTCCTGAGTCTAGGAACCATGAGGTGGGTTTGACAGAAATAAGTGGGGAGGTAGATGAGTGAAATGCAGGCAAAGCTATAGGAGAAGAGGACAGACCATTAATACCCATAGAGGTAAATGCAGATGCTACAGATGAATTAATCAAGTCTCGAATTTGAGCTGTTGTCAATGTCATGGAACCAGTGTTAGAGGTGTCAGAAGATGCTGAGTCAAGTGAAGTTGTATTCTTAGCCTGAAGTGCAGTAGTGCCGCGCATTTGAGTCCGATCAGGTTTCTTATTAGGCCTTCTTGTGCAGTTGGAGAGAACAAGTCCATTACGTTTTCAATAATTGCAAAATAATTTCTGCCGGCAGTCCCGTGCAACATGTCCATACCCTTTACATTCAAAACACTGTGGTTTCAGACCATGAGCAGTTAGAAAGGCTGTCTCATCCGTCTGAGATGGTCCTGATTGTGCAAGAAAGACCTTTGATTCTTCAGGAAGGGAACAATGGGAAGAAAGACAAGTTTCTTCTCGAAGGACCTCTTGAACACATGTATCCAAATCAAGAGAGTTTTCCTGATTCATGAGGGCTGCTCGTACTGGTTCAAATTCTGCACGGAGATTCATCAGGAATTGACTGACATGAAGTTCTTCCTGAAGTTTGAGAGCCTGAGGAAGGAATGCCGCGGAGACAGATTGCAGGAGCATCTGGTCCCTTTCAGTCCATAGGGTTAGAAACCCATAGTAGTATTCCTGAACATTCTTGTCATTTTGGTAGTATTTGGCGAATTCTGTGTCAAGATGGAATCTTCGGGCTTTATTTTGCTGAGGATATATTTTCTTCATGTGTGTCCACATATCAGAAGCTTTCGTAAAAGCTTGAAGTGCCATTGTGAAGGAGGGATCAATGGAGTTGAGAAGCCAGGTCACAACCTTAGCATTCCGTTGATTCCAATTGGCAATTATTTTATTTTCTGTGCCATTAGGATCAGCAGCTGGTTTGATAGTTGTCCCATCTAAATACCCCAACATCCCTTGTCCTTCAATGAAGTTCATAAGGTGAAATGCCCAAGACATATAATTGGTACCTGATGGAACAGCGCTTCTGCCCGGTTCTGCCGGGGTCGGCGGACATGGGAGTCCGTTTGGGTACAACCTTTTCGAAACCGGGGGGCAGAGGCGTGCATCAACATTTTTTTGTATGGGTGTGCCAGTTTTTCTATTTTACTTAGACTTACAAGTGGTGATCCAGAGATCGACCTTCGCAAGTAAAAAGGAAATCAACCTCTTTTAAGTTTTCCATTGCACATATATTTAAGAAAAGAGACATTTTCTTGATTTGCCGTAAAAGGCGATTTTTTGGCGTTTATAGCCGATTTTGACGTTTATAGCCGATTTTTGGCGTTTATAGCCGATTTTGGCGTTTATAACCGATTTACAATTCTTATCAATAATGAAAGACAAGAGTTGTGATTTTTGTCTCTTTTGAAAAAATACAAACTACAATGAAAAGCAAGAAAAGGAGGATCTAACTTCTCAGGAGATTGTGGGGGACTCGTTCGTTTGATGGTCGCAAGCCATATATGGACTTCGCCATCATCCATGCAGATGAGAACAAAGGATGCTCTTGATTTGCTTGGCTTGGCTATAACCTCAGATTTTTTGAAGACATAGACCAAGAGGAGGTCCTATGTCCAATAAAAAGCTAAGTAGACAGGCTGAAAAGCCACGTCTAAGCCCTTGGAGGAAGAAGGAGAAGGCAAGGACCTTGGGGGGGTACCCCCCAAGGGACTTTTGTCACCTTGTAGCGGTGGTCGGTGTAGAACTTCCGCAAAGTTTTCTCTCTTTCTTTCTCTTAGATTTCTGATGCCTTTTTCTGTCTGAATTTCCGGATTTTCTGCAGTCTGTCGTGCTGTTTTTTCTTCTTGGAGTGCTCTCCTATTTATAGGCTTTTTGGTAGCCATTTAGGAGGGTTTATTGGCTTTTATTGCCATTAAGCCACATAATGGGAGGAGTTACAGGATTTAATTCCTTTATTTTGTAACTCCTTTTTCTTGGCTTCTGATTGGCCGGAGGAGATTGAGGGCATTTAATCGCCTTTAATCGCCATGATGGGAGGAGTTTCATGGGTTAAATGCCATGAATCAATTGACTTATAACTCCCGGATGCTTGCTTCTGATTGGGCTGTCCAAAGAAATGGATTAATGACTGCAATAAAGCTAGTCAATTAATCGCATTAAGTGGTCGCCGAGCAGTTGAAGAGTCGCGGGCCGTGCAGCGTCTTTTGGGATTCTTTTGGTGATGATCACTGATGGATCTTCATGTAGATCGACATCGGATGGCCATGAATCTTCAGGTATTGGTTGCCAACAGCGGGTCGGTGCCATCTGTCCTGTCGATTTCTCGATCGGTCGGGTAGAAAGCACACTTTTTTGGTTGTCCGATTGGCGATCAATGTTTGATTTTTGATACTCTTGATGATTGACCTATGATTTTGACGGATGTCAGAGGATTTGGTGTCTCAAAAGTATGAATTTTGGAAAGTCCTAAGGGTCGGACGCTTTGAATCGCGAAAAACGATGAAAAACGGCGCTTCCGGGGCCCTCCCGGCGATCCCGGGCTCCAGGGTCACAGGGGTTTGCGACCCTGGAGGGGTTTTCACCCCTTTTTGTCCCGTTTTGCGTCCGTTTTTTATGTTTTTCGATTCTTTTTTCTTCTGTGTTTTTTCTTGACATTTTTTTTATCATTTATTGGCATGATTTCCCTGTAGAAAACCTGATGAGAATCCTTGAATTTTGTTTTGCAAATTTTCTAATTTTCCGAGAAAGCCGAAGACTTTGTCGCGTAGAGCTACCGATTTTTCATCAGAAGCTGAAACTGGGTCAAACAATGTCAGAATGACCTGAAATTTGGGATGAAGCCTCTTGAGCAATAAATAAGACCAACCATAGGCTTTTGTTTGAGCTTTGAAGCCGTTTGGGGTCCTATCACTAGTATACTTGTTTTTATCGCGATGAAGATGTCGCGGCTTGATGTGCGGTCAACCGATGTTCGATTGACTTGAAATTTGACATGGAACCTATTGGAGTCATTTTAAGATGATCCACATGCTCTATCTTGGAAACCATGGTCCCGGGGAGCTTCGCTGCTGAGAGGCCTGATTTGGCTTATTAGCGTCAAAGTCTGGTCAAATGTGGTCGAAATGACCTGAAATTTGACGTGTAGCCCTTTGTAAGCATTTTGAAGCCGTCCATGTGCTCTATCTGTTGAGTGATGGCCTCGGAGGTTCTCGCCACCAAGAGACTTGATTTAGATGTTCGAGGGTTGATATAGGGTCAAACATTGTTGGTTTAACTTAGAACATGACATGGAGCCTTTTGGATGTATTTTGAGACCATCCATCGGCTCTGATCGAAGATTTGGTGTCTCCGATGCTTTCGCCGCCAGGAGCTCCTTTTCAGCTGCAGGAGAAGTGAAGTTAGGCCAAATGTTTTTGAAATGACCCGAAACTTCTTGTGTACTCCTCTTTTGGCTTCATGAAGGATCTTGCAGTTTTTGTTTGATTCTGACAAGATTTGATTTTTTGGAAGTAGCATTGCCTATTTATGGCAGGTTACGACTTCATGCAGTTTTCTGGATCTTAAAGAAGCAAAGTGACATTTTTGGTGTCAACAGTACCATTAAATTTAATAGAAATAACATCAACCTTTTCCATTTGATTTAAGAAGATGATTTCTAAGAAGGGAGATGGGCAGCAACACTGCTTTTAGAAAAGAAACAAAAAAATGGACCTCTGGACGTCCAAGAAATTTGAAGTAGGAAAGATGTCTGCTTCCTATAGCAATATTTTTTCTTCAATCGGCCTTCCAGGTTATACTGGTAGCCTATTTCTGTAACTTTTGATCCAAGAATGATTGGATTCCAAATTTCCAATGGTTGGATCTGAATATCAAGCCTTAAAACAGAAACAATTCCTATAAACTGGCAAACTAGAGAAGCATGTAAGACTGACCTGTTTGAGATGATAAAAGTCTCAGAAAAATCCTTAATATTCCCAGGAATAATGGTCGACCAGTTTGGTGTTGATTTCTATAGATTCTGTAATCTGGAGGTGGGGCCCACTTTGATCTGATGGTTGGATGATTGTCGATAGTAGATAGAGTTGCAGAAAAATTGATCTGCTGCTTTATTTGATGCCGCTGAGTGCAGAAAATTTGATCTACTACTCTTCAGAATCCTTCTTTGCTATGATGCAAAGACTAAAGAAACAAAGAGGATTTGTCTATCTATCTCTGTTGATTGCAAGACGACAGAAAGATAGCTCAGATACCATGTAAGGATCAACAGATCCTTGTATTGAAGAAGGAGAAGAAGAATAAGAGAGAAAGAGAAGAGAGACTGTCGTATCCCAAAGGGGGGATCAACTGTTGCTCTTTATACACAAAGTATTGCTCATTACAGCCTATGATTGATCCTAATTACATGTGTATATAAGTAAGAAAGGAAAGAATATAAAAATGATTGATATCATACAACTATACAATGTTGACCAAATCTAAGAGATCCCACACGTGGGTTTGAAGCTTTGGGCCTCTTAGTCATGGGCCTTTTTGAGATGGGCCTGCTGTGTTTCTACAGTGTCCTTGTGACGTGCCAAACAAACCATCTGTGGGTCTGAGATTCGGACCAAAAATCAAGGGCCTAGATTTCTTTTGGTGATTGCGGAGCCATCTGAAGTCGGGTTTCAGATTCGTTTTCTCCTGTGCATTTGTTGTGACGAGATTACATATTAGGTCAGTCAATTGTTTTAATTGCATAAAAGATGCCTCCCAAGAAGCACATAGATGCATAAACTTCTTCAATGACCATGGAGGAATTGGCCGGAGCAATTGTTAATATCAACCAACAACTTTAGCAAACAAGAAACCAAAATGCTCAATTATCCACAATGGTCACCGAGATGTAAGCAACTCTTGCAAGGATGGAAACACGATTTGTCAATTTAGAAATTAATCAATGTGCTGATTATCATTGAGATGATGGAGAAAATATACGGAAT
Source organism: Litsea cubeba (assembly GCA_012931725.1). NCBI lineage: Eukaryota > Viridiplantae > Streptophyta > Magnoliopsida > Laurales > Lauraceae > Litsea > Litsea cubeba. The sequence continues at coordinate 120,069,959 of CM022946.1, forward strand.
CAACAAGATCAACCATTGAACAATGTGATCGAGATTTAAGAATTAAGCTCTTGATTCCCGAATATGATGGTAAACTGAAGCCAAATAAATTTATGGGTTGGTTAGTGTGCGTCGAGAATATTTTCACACATAAGCCAATGATTGAGGGCCATAAAGTCACTCTGGTGGCAACTTGATTTTGCAATTATACTGCGATATTGCGGGCCGAGTTGCAAAAGAAAAGGAGACAAAAGATACATCCTATTAAGACGTGGATTGAAATGGAGAACCTTTTAAAATAAAAGTTCCTCACAGTTCAATATTTAAAACAAGAACCATCTTAGTTGTTGAGTATTCTGAAGAGTTTATAACAATGCAGGCTCGATGTGCTTTAAATGAGACAAATGATGTTTTAGTTGATGGATATTTTCATGAGTTGAGAATCAATATTTAACATGCATTCAAGAATTTTGATAACATTGATGAGATCATCCAACATGCCATCAAGGCCGAGGAAATTGCAAATTATCAAGCCAGAAAATTTAGTGCATCTAAATGGGTTGCATAAAAGACCCCATCAAAGTCGGATTCTAATTCATGTGTTAGTTCAAAGGAAAATGTTCTTTCCAACTCTTAAGGTCATAGTAAGGTTGCATGTTTTCATTGTAAACAACAGGGGCATCGATCATTTAAATATATAAAACGAATAAACTTAATAGAAGGTGAAGGCGATGTGAAAGATACACTAGATGGTCCTAAGGATAAAGAAGTAGAATAAGTGGAGGAAAAATGTCCCGAGGAGGGTCTTTAAGCTCTCATAGTCCTCAAAGAGACTACACCAACTATTGAGAAAAAAATGTTTGTAGAAAAATATTTTTTGTTCAACAGATACAGTAAATGGACAAACTTACACAGTTGTGAGTGATGGAGGAAGTTGTGAAAACATCATATCTCAAACTCTTGTGGATCGCTTGAAGCTGAAGGTTTAAAAGCATTATTGTCCCTATTTTGTCAGATGGCTAATGACGGGTGATGAAGTGTAAGTATGACATACATGTCAAGTTACTTTTGCATTGGTGAGATTATAAAGATACAAATTGGTGTGATGTGCTAATAATGGATAGTGGTGATATGCTATTGGGAAGACCGTGGATGTGCAAAAAGAATTGAACTCGTGGCATGCGTGACAATACATACATGTTTGTTCACGGTGGAAAGCAAGTTACAGTCTATCCTAAAGAAGCCAGAACCGTTGAAGAAAGGATCAAGATCCAGTTTCACGAAGGAAGCTCTTCAAGTACACCATATCTACAGAGGCAATGTGAAGAAGACCCGAGTTTGAGGTCGAACAATTTAAAAAAAAAAAACTGGGGTGAATGATACAGACTGGATGAGCCCACATGTGGGACCACCCAAAATAGTTTAGAAATTATTTTTCCCTAATTACTTGTTATTAGATTTCTAATTTTATATAAAAAGTGTGATTAAGATAGTTCCTAATTTTGTTCGTTTTCCCAGTTTGATTAGGTTTCTTAGCCCCTAAGGTTTCTTTTCTTATTTATATGCATTGTAAGAGACTTAGGTCTTAGACTTTTGATGATCAATAGAATTTGAGTGGTTTTATCCCTCGGAGGTGCGTCCTCGTATTGAAGTCTCTGCGGAGACGTGTGAAAGTTTCTGTGGACATGTGCTTCAGCACTTCTAGCAAGCCCTAATCCTATGGCCTGCATCAACCATCATCAATAATTAGAAATTATTCCTACTAACAATTACTGGTCCCACAATAATTATAGATATGCATATATGAGGAATCCAACATTCAAATCAAATATTAATTTTAAAACTCACAAAATACTATAAATTTGCATATAATATCCATAGTTATCAGAATCCTATGATTCATATCCCGAATCTTAAAGAAAATGATTCATATCTTTGTAATGAATCCCATTAACAAATGAATCTTAGGATTCAAGTGTGAATCCTATGATTCGATACTCCTTTCATCAAATCTTATGATTTAAGCGATTCGACTAAGCGATAATGGCTTCAACCAATAAGTTAATATTAATAATCTTTTACCTTTTTTCTTTCTTTATTCTCTCTTTCTTTTTATCGCTTGTATTTTTTACAAAGTTATTTAGTAGTTAACGAAACCTCGTAAGAATTTATTGCAGCTTTGATAAGGTTTTTAAGATGAATAAAGAACATGCGTTTAACTAAAGCATTCGACTGTACCTATACGTATGGTGCTTTTCTATATCTTCTTCTTTTTTTAATCTATTTTGTTTTTCTTTCTTCATGAACACTTTCTTAACTTTAAGAGATATCCTACTATGTAAGATAGGTGGTTTGGATTTTATTTTATTTTTATATTTTGATTTTTGATAATAAAAAAATTATATTGACACTTTAAACTTATTTAACTATTTTCACATCATTTATTTCATATATATATTAATATAACTCTTGATGTTCTTGATATGATTGTATGATAGACTTGTTATTATATTTATACTACTATAAATGGGAAAATGGATGGTTATGAATAATTAATTTTTTATTTTTCTTTTAATTTTTAATTAGTTTTTCATTTTATTAGAAAAATAAAAAATCCTACGATTCGCTATTTGATTTGATTCATGGGTATGAACAATTTGCGATATGATTCCGATTTTGAAAACGATGATAGTATCCATGGTAAGTCATAAATCCAAGAAAATCGAGTATATTAAATATAATAAATATTAGTTAACACTCAACCTCTATACCAGGGTCTGGGGTATTCAAGGATCAAAATAGCAGTTGCGGTGAGCGTACTGGCCCATGGCCAAAACGCTATGTAAAGGTTGCGGCAATACTCAATGGTGTAGTGGTGCGAATTTATTAAGTGGTAAAAAAATTTGACTCTCGTGTGGTGGTCAATCTTGTATTTTTTTTAGTGATTTGGAACCATAGAAGGGTAGAGACAACTTGAGGAACGGCTATGGAGGAGAAGAAATAGGAAAAGTAATATTTTAAATTAAAAATGATTGGCTCTACTAGGTTTTAGACCGTAGCACCGCTGTTTTTAAAATAGTGTAGCGGCATCAACCTCCCCTAGGGGCCGCTAATTTTAACCATGGGAGTATGACATTAATGAAGAGGATCATTTCCTTTGTAAGCCTGAAAATAAAAAGTGAAGGCTGTTATAATGCAGCTATTAATTGATAATAGCACTCATGATCGAAGGTTGGAGTATCTGATGATGGTGAGAAAAGGCAATAGGAGTTTCTGGAGGTAAAACTGATGATATCAACTACTTGTAAAGCGTTATTTGGATGAGCATTGAGAGAAAAGTGGGTAGGTGGTTAAATCTACAAGGAAAACTTAGGAAAAGGCTAGTATATGTTACAAAATCATTGTTCTATTTTGTTTTTAATGCTAATTTTTTTTATTAATTATGATCGAACTCAACCATTAAAAAAAAAAGGACCAAATTGTAGAAAATAAAGAGAAGGGAGCTTCTGTAGTTGTGTAATGTGAGCTTAAGTGTTTTTCAGCCTTGGGAGCTAAATAGCTGGATATTCGTGCATGCCCATTGTATTCGTGTCGGTCCAATACGACGTTAGTATCAATACTCGATATTGGACCAATACTTTGAAGGTACTAGTTTAGCATATCCTACTTACTACCATTGTTTTATAGAGTTTGTTTAGTTTTCCTACTTTTCTACATAAAAAAGATGTAAGAAATGGGACTAAAAAATGATAATGTCATTATTTTAGAAATGTTCTAAAGAAAGAATTAGAAGAACCGTGTCTATAACAATGTCCTAATCTCTAAGATTTCCAAAATTGCAGTGTTGTATCCTCGATCCCCGTATCCAATATCTGGGCATCATAACTTGGAAGTGGGTTAGAATCTGGGGTTTGTTTTCAGTCATAGTAGTTTGTATTGTTCTCTTTGGGTTGAATTTCCCTATACAATCGCTTATTGAGGATCTGCAATTGGAGCTGCTGCTCCTGTAATGTTAACCACTTATGCCCCACCTTGTAGGAGAGGTTGGGAGCACATAGCACGGCATGTAACCCATCATGATAACATAGCCATGCCCCACTTTTATATGGATAATGGTTGGCGTCTACCCAAAATCGACAATGGGGGAACACCGGTGGATGGTGATTTATGTAAGTTGGCTTTTTCTGGATTCGTGGGAAGGTGACAGAAGTGTTACAGGAGCGACTATAACCATGCAGCGTATTTCTTTGGCACACGAAATTCTCAGTGTTCATAGGTGATGCATATAATGGAACGCCTTTGCACCCAAATGTAGCAGTCAGGGATTTATCCCACCTTGTTCAAATAAAATTATGTTAACATCAAAAAAAGAAGAATATACCAAAATGAAAACTATAAAGCTGGGAAAAGGTACTTCGTAAAAAAATATTAATCAAGCATGTAAGTCCATGTATTAGAAGTAAACAAATTATAGATCTAGGATTTAAATCAATTAGTAATGAAATTTATTTAAAGAAATAAAAATTATATAAAAAGAACAAAAGGAAATAGCCTAAATATAAGACTTCCTGTAGATGCATTAATCTATGCTTTTGAACAATATTAGATTGCATTTGTCCCCAACCCTAGCCCAGCTGATTAGGGACAGCAAGAGTGTGCAAAGCTAATGATGCAGGCCCTAGTGTTAGGGCTTGCATGGAAGTGCCAAAGAACAATCAACACGTTGAAGCGTGTGTCCGAATACACTTCAAAAGTCTCCGCAGAGATGATAAACGAGGACGCACCTCAATGGGAAAACTCAACTTTAATTAACCAACTCTCTAAGAATTAAATCTCTTACAAAGCATATAAATAAGAAAAGTAAAACTTGGTTGCTAAGAAAACCTAATAACCTAATTTAGGAAATAAAATAATAATCCTAATGAAGTTGGAAACCTAAATATAATTACAGTTCTTTAAATAAAATTAGAAAATAATAACTATAATTAGAGAATTAAAAATTCTTAAATCTACTTGGGCCCTACACACGTGGCCTGAGGTCCATCTGCATCAGCTAACCTAGATGAATATTGTGATATCAGAAAAGATTAAAAATCACAATTAAAGTATAAAAATAAAATTCAGATTGCACCACTTATCTGGAATTTCAGTTAAGGGAATTAGTGATGAATATAGGCCTTGTCACAATCCCACAAAGTGTACATCTCAAATCTGAATTGAGAGTCTCAATGGAAGAATATCTCTTCTACTATCTTAGGGATCAACCAACAACAAGCAGATTTTGTTTACAAAAAAAGAAAAAGAAAAGAAAAAAAATAGATTTTGCTGGTCCTCTTAAGGATTTAATAAAAGGCTAGGTTCAAAGGGTTTTCAACCAAAATTGAGATGTGTGGAACTGGGAAACTGAAATTCAGATTTGTATCGAACAATTCCCGCAGTTAATATGTCCAAATAGGCAGTAAACAGACTCAAAGTATGAAAAATAGGCAAAGGACTCAAAAAAAGAATGCTAAATGAGCC